>VZRQ01002661.1:175520-204135 GCA_013397975.1 Machaerirhynchus nigripectus | reverse complement strand
AGACAGGTAAGTATTGCTATCTGATGGACATTCACCTACTTACCATCTCAAAATTTATTATCATTACTATTATTATTATTATTATTATTATTATATGTCTAGGCAAGTTAAAAAAACCTGACTCTCTGGGACAATGACTAATTCAATACTGGGGTTTACTTAATGCATTAATGCAGTACATAAGAGATATAGGGGTTTGGTGCCTCTTCCCAATATTATCCTTGTTCTATATCCAAGCATGATCCTAATGCTAAATACTCAATAAACTCCTTCTCAGACACGCCCCCTTTTTTAATCCTGTTTGTACTCATTTTCTGCATAGTCCCTGAACAGTGATGAATGTCTTACACAAGTGAACTGCTCCACCTGTTCCTTCAGTAATTCTTCACTTCCCAGATGAAATCAAAGAAAACAGTAGAGGAATGACACTGCCTACATCTGCAAGTTAGTGAGATGATCAAGCTCATGATCATGTACTAGAATCTTAATCACTTTTTCCTACAGTCACTTTATGTAAGGAAAAAAAAGGTTTTTCATGAGAATAACTTTGCTGTATTATCGATTGAAATTTTTTCCCTTTACAGTTTTGAGAAATAAAACTGGGAGTTTTTTGTGTTGTACCTAATGGATCAAATTTGATTTGAAATCATCAGTATTAAACATAGAACAATATGAAAATAGCCAGGGGATACCTAAATATAGGAAGTCTTTGCATGTGGGAGGTGGTTCTAAAGTTTCTATATGCTTATTTGAAATTCTGTCCTACTTTCAATAAAACCAATAGTAAAATTTCCTTATTTCAGCTGCACAGAAAAAATAGAACCAGAAGCATTATGATCATTCACCATTAAGAGGATTAAAATATAGGTCCTTTTAATCTGACATTCATTTCCTAGTGTGTATTAATAGTAAAAATAAAAGAAAACCCACAGGCAACAAATATAAGGAACATATTTACAGGAAATTTCTTCCTAGCCACAGAATGGAGTTACCTCAGTTCCTGAAACAGGGCTTCATATACCTTCCAGAATTTTAAGTCTAAAGTAGTGTATGGGTGATCTTATTTTCCATATGAGTTTCCACTATTTTCCATCAATCTTATCCTAAACTCAATGCTAAATTGAATTAGAAAATAATAGAGGCTAAAACAGTCATCTCCCTTTATCAAATTTAAATTTGTCTTTTAATACTTTCACCGTCTCTTCTTCTTTTATGGAAAAAATTAAATGTTATTTACATCTTCCAGCTTATATATTCATTGTGTAGTATGGCTCAGCTTTGCTCTGTTCAACTTCAAAAAACCCAACACAATTAAAAAAATAACTCTGCATATATGGAGTCTTCCTACATTTTCAATATTGACCTGAGGTTTTAGGCACGGTCTCTGAGGTAATAAACCCTCTTTTTCCAATTGACTTGTCAAAGAAAACAGCAAAATAGCACCATGATGGGGTACGCTTATTCTAAATGTACGCTAAATACAAAGTCTAAATTTAAAATAAAAAGAAAGATATCAACTTGACAAAAGTTTATATCTTTGATTTGCCAATAGAAATATTGCATATATTCTGAGAAAATAAATACATTGATGATAGTACTGGTATTACCTCTACCAAACTAAAGGTCAAAAGCTCTATTACATATCCTAAGTTTCAAAGTCATGCACAATTTTCAATAGTTACGTATCAATTTTTGGACAGCAAATACACCTTTATGACAGGTGACCTTATCTTTGTCAGAAACAGATGTATGTTAGAGCTGTATATCAAAATGAAATAGATTCTTTATAATCTATCACTGTTACTAGGGTAGAATAACATATCTCAATTTAATGAATATAATTTAGTTTTGAAGACTGAAGTTCAAATAAAGAAATAATACAATTAAAAATTATGACATAATAGTAATACCTATTTTAAGGTAAAATGAATAAACAGATAAAATTGCTAAAAGATAATTTTCTCAATAGCTTGACTTAAAAGGTATTTGCAGTCTGTTCTCCCGTGTATTTCTTTTTGTACAGAGGATTTTTTCTATCTTTTTTCTTAAACTATTTATCCTTTGAAATAGGCTATTCTGGTATCATATTTATATCAGCTGGTATATATACCAGCTGTATGCTAGAGTGAAGAGGCAGCAGGGGAAGGAGAGGAGGGGTGTGGACTAGATGATTTTTAGAGACCTTTTCCAACCCAAATTATTCTATGACTTTCTGTAAATATTAATTTTTGTTTCAGTACATTATGAATATATTCCAGGAGATGGAACAAATATGTATGTGAGAATTTGAGTGACATCTAAAATTACCCCCTTTTAAATGTCAAACAAGTCACGTCTTTGCCAGGTGACCAATTTACACTGACTGTTTTGCTCCAAAACATAAAAGTCTGTTGAAGTTCCCAGAAAGAAACTTTCCTTTCAATGACATGTCAAAATTTAGGTAAAGTCAGAAATTCAGGCCTTGACATTGGACTTCATTTATAGTACAAGAAAGAGAAGAAGGGACCTTACATCTCTCCATTTTGACAGTAAAGTATGGCAGCCACATCCTCAGACTAGACTGAAGGGAGGATGATGAGCATCAAGCCAACACTGCATCCCAGTTGCCCTGGTCTGTGGAAAAATCCCAAAGGCAAATGTCAAATTTACAATAGAATTACAATAGAAGTCAGGCAGGCATGCAAAGCTTTTTCCCCTGTTTTCAGAGAAGTATGCGTGCCTGGTGTAAAGGCATTGGGTTTGTCTGTGTTTTTTAATCCAGACTCTACTAAACACACAGCACAGACTCTGTGATACCTAAGTTACACTGCAAGATAAACTAAGTATTCAGAAGGAGGCACATGCAGCTTTTAAGAGTATAAACTTATTTTCCTCAATAAAACTTGCTTCTGTGTATTAAGATAAATAATCTTAAAAAAACTTTTGAGATTCCAGTACTTTGGAATTTGAAACAAGATTAGTCCAGGGTAAAGAAAGTTATTTCAGATATTTATTAGTCACTGATTCTATTCCAGAAGTCACATTCCTCTACAAAGCAACTTTGGCAACCAGTAAATGTCATCTGGAAAGATAATTAGTAAGGAAAAGAATCTGGAAGTACACAACAGACACAGCTTGAGACACTAATCTTATACCTGTTGTGAGTGCCGTGGTTGTGCACATTCCCATGAGCTTTGACTGGTGCCTTCTGCAAGCCTGTACTACAATCTCTCAGGCTGAATTTGCAACAAATGTTCTCCAAGGCCGAGGAGTTAAATCAGCTGGTGGAAGGCACCAAAAGTTGGTCCATGGTATATGGCGATATCTTGTAGTAGACAGCAAGGAGGAGGAGGGTGTTAGGAATCAAAACTTTTAGTAGTGAGAAGCTACTGGAGCTGCTTAATTTTTGCCATGAGTGATACAGTTAAGATCATGCAACAAGTATGTTAGAGAGCAATAAAAACTAAAACAGGAGTGCTTTGTTCTGAATCTCCCTGTTTAACAACATGACTTCTGCTTCCCTCAGTAATAAAATCTGAAGTGTACCACTTTATATGTGCCATGTTTTACTGTTTATTGTACAGCTCTGTGCCATAGAGAGTTTTAATGTGACATCATACCTTTTATGTCTTAAAAAGTATAATAGAAGGCAATGCAATCTATGTATCTGTTTTGGCTTCATAGTATAAAGTAGGACAGGAAAGGAATATTATTTATTTTGGTAAAAAATGTGGTGACAATCTCATTTAAATGGCATGTTTTATATGAGAAATACTCCAAAATCAATCAGGTATAACCCAGTGTTTGTAAACAGTTCACCATCAGGGTATCTCAGAAACAAAAAGTGTTAGAGAAATTGAGGCAGAAGAGAAATCTGTAAAATTTGCTAGATAGTAAGACATTGGTCATTTCAGGAGGAAAAAGTCAGACTAAACATAACTGCACTCAACTTTATGCCAATTCTCCTACTCCAAACTCCTATGCTTCGTTAAAAAAAATAATCAAGCTGACCCTAAATGAGTCATATATCTCTTAGCTTGTTTATAGGAAACTGTTGTAAAAGATGATTGGGTGGTTTTTTGTTTTTGTTTATGTTTTTTTTTCTCTACTATTTTCTTTTACAGAGATTGAACTGCAGATTTTTAAAAGTCTTTAAAACTAAAATGTTCAATCTTTTTTACTTCCCCATGCCTGTTTCTTCATTCAAAAATGTACAAGGGAAGAAATGTTAAATGTTCATAACACTAAATTTAATTACTACAGTGGAATATGAACCCCACATGTAAACACACCTGAAGACTGGAAGGGCAAGTTTGGATCTGAGTAGTTTCTGACTCTTGTCTAGAGTATTTAGACTGCGCTATTGGTGCTTTCTAGGTTCATTTCATAATTCCATCTCTTTCATCTAAACACACATCTACTAGCAGGGCAGGGCTTATTGGCAGCAAACTTTCCTCTCACAGACGTGAGTCTCTGATGCTGAAAATGGTGGATAATGGAAAGGAAAGCTTCAAAGGGAACATCAAGACATTTTGAGAGCAACAGGGGCAAATTTAAGGGAGTTAATTGACACTGCCATAAAAATGGGAAACACCTGAGCAAATACATCACAGATCAAAAGAGAGAGAAATGACCTACAGAAAATCAGATGGAAAGGAAAAAAGGAAAATAAAATGCATTCCAAAACCTAAGAAACTCTGCATGTAACTTTGTTACATTAGTTATAGAGGTGCATTCAAGCTTCAAAAGTCAGATTTTGTATACCTCAGAGTTTAGGGTATTAAATCTGCTGTTTTGATTCACACCCTTTTATACTTGAAAGTATAAGCTTACTGAAGAAAAAAAAAATACTATGCCCTTTGATAACCAAAACATTCCCATTGAAAAGCTTTTGTTCTTAATATTATAAAGATAAAAACACACTTTTCTCTCTCAGTAGGGAATATCTATAAAGGTTGTTTTTTTTTCCCCATTACTTTTCCTTCTAAAATATCTAGAGGTTTGTTCTAGCTATATGTAAGGTATGTCTGTGAATGGCAAAGCTAACATTTTGTAAGACATCCAATTCTTTTTCTAGTTGATAATAAAAGAATGAGATTTCTCTGCTCTTCTTCTTCAATAAAAATGAAATCTTGTTTGGGTTTTATAATTTTATTTTGAAAACCTAAGAAACTGAATTCTTAAAAAACTTAAGAGCTTTAAAGGAAGAACAGATTATAGGAAATGACACCCAGCATACAAGAAAGTCATCTTGATAGGATGCAATAGGTGTCTATGCAGATATTATCTTTAATTGCATATATATGCTCAATTGTTTTCAGTTTCATGTAATTCTCCTCCCTTTATCTTCATTTTACCTGCTTAATTGCCAGATTTTCTGCACAGTGAGCTTGTTTGCATAGTTATTGCAAACCACTGACCACCTTTGAAGTGCTATAAAAATAATAATAAGAGAAGGATAATGCCTCAAAGGTGATTATGCTGAAAATATTATGTCACTCCACAATCACCTCCTAAATAGTGGTTACTGAGGTACCTTCATAATCAAAAGTACCTCCAAAACTCTATGGTTAAATATGTGACATAATTTTTTTTTTTGTAGTTAACACAATGACTGTTAAACCGCCCACTTCTCTGAGCTTTTTCCTTTCTGGGTAATTGTAAATTTAATTATGATCATCATAACTAACTCTTAGTTACAATGAATTTCAAGTTGAAGTTTGCGTGGCCTACAAAATGTGTTACTTGTAAATGATGTAGAGCTCTTCATCTAGAGTAATTTTTCTTTCCGACAGATGAGCAGAAATGAAAATGCTGGCGACTTCCTGGTCCTAAAAACCTATTCATAGTTACTTCCCAAAGTCTGGCATTTCAGGATAGACTGGACAAAATAAGGATAAATCAAACGAAATATTTATTGCATACAGGAGCTAAGGTCCTTCCATCTGGCTATTCTGCCTGTGCTAAACATCCCAAAGAGTCACTGTAGCCACAGCTCTCTACTCTCTCTCATCAAGTGCAGGAACCAGTCATAGAAGCATGATAATGGTGATTTGCTTGTAGATAATGTTATGACCTGCCAAAATGTGGAATTCCCATTACTTGAAACATTTATTAAAAGTGAGAAGGGTACTTTTTTTTCCTTTTTAAAAATATGCTATTTCATGCCATATGTGTGAAATATTTTGGAGGGTCTATTCTGAATTGTAGACAGGTAGCTTTGATGAATAAATCTATCTTTTGTAGGCAGACGACCCTAAATTTATGAGAGAAAAGATACAGGGAAAGAATGTCTGTACTGCCCTTTGCCCATACAATCTTGGTTGCCAGGAGTTCAGTAGAGCTTTTTTCACTGGTTACAGGAAATGTTGTGAATATGTAATAATAATGCCCAGATTCCTGGAGACATGTACAGAAGTTAACAATTTGAATGAAAAGCAAGAGCATTTAAGCATCCTCCTTCCATTATAAAAGGGATTTTAAAAGTGGTCTATTTATAACCTCTCATTAAACTTAAAACAAGGAGAACAAGTATTGGTGGTGAAACCATCGACATTAAAGCACTCCAGGACTTTTATCTAGCTACTACTGGCTCATAAAATGACAAGAACTTGTGTTGCTTTTAGTTGCTTATGCCACAGACAGTTTGAAGTTAAATAAGCCATTATCAGGCAGGAGCTGTGCTTCCAGACTATCATGGGCATACGGTAATGGATAAACATTCACACTGGAATTAGTTGTCATTAATTTACAGAGAGTTGTACACACCCCCAAAATACAGAACTAAGTTCTGTAAGAACTATAAGAAATACTTATTCAACAGTCAAACATATGTTGACCCAGGAAAATAATAAAATAAAAAATGACGAAAAGGAACAAGAACAAAAATCCATCCAGTTTTGAAAAGCTGCTTTCTGGTAAATAAAAGTCAGGCCAGAGATATCATCAAAGGAAAAAAAAAAGAAGCTCAGTTAACTGAAGACAATGACAGTGAACTTGATGTGACTAGCCAAACACATCTAGTGGCATTCTAACCTGTCCCTCTGGATTGTTCATGGGGCTGTCAGATAGGACACAAGATTACAAGTGACCATCCCATTTGGAGCAACAGTTGACAGTCATGGAAAGAACATGCTTCCCTTATATAAAATATTAGATTTATGTATATATATATATATATAATAGATATATATATATAAGTTTATATAATTTAACATTAATTTAATGTAATTTAGAAAGAAAAATGAAATATTCATGTTCTTTGAACTCCGTTAAATGAACCAGGTTTTCAGACTGTACAGACAGACAAAACCTGTTTACAGAACAGAAACAGAAATAATTCCAAAATATTTTACTAGATCAGACTCAAACTATTTTTTCATTGTTTTTCTGTCTTGAATATCACACATTCACAGTATTTGTCTTTTACTATAAAAACAATACATTTATCTCTAGAGCTGGAATAGTAATATCTAATACTTAGTAGGTGAAAAATACAGTGCTCAGAGAAAACTGCAGAGCAACTACAAAACAAATAAAAAATAAAATAAATGAATACCAGGTGGTTTTCTGTAGGATGTCACAAGACTCCCGATTAACTTAATCATATCTATTAATTTCCACTGGTACTACCTACATACAGAATTAAGTCTAGGGTCTTTATTACTGATCAGAATCTAGCCACATCTGAGATTCTGGGTCAGCTGGCCTCAGCTAGTGTGTGACTCTTCCATATACAACTTCTGTTCAGAACATCTGTCCTTAAGACATGAATACAGTAGAGACAGCATCAGCACTAATTTAGAGTCTCTCTCACACTTTACTACCCAGGATCAGCCAAGCATAAGAGTTTCTGACTTCAGGATCAGATGAACGTCATCCATTTAATTCACTGGGTTTTGTGAAAGGAAGGAGATGTCATGGCTTGCTGTGTTATGTGATGACCAGTTTAGGACTAATTTCATCTAGAACAGAGGGTCTTAATATCGCTAACAATTCTTATTGCTACAAGATTCCACTCAGATCATATATTTTAGAATCCCATTAATTTTCACCTGCATGTCATAGTCATCCTGTGATAACAACAGTATACAATTTCTTCTTACTAGGCTTATAACAAAAATTCTTATTAGTTTTCCTTTCACAGTGGGTCGTTAAATTTCAACACATTTTGTTAATTGATATAATCTGGATTGTTAGCACAACCCAATCCTTATGAACAACTGTCAAGGTTTGACCCCAGCCAGCAGCCAAGCTCCACAAAGCTGCTCACTCACTGCCACACCAGTAGAATCGAGGAGAGAATTGGAAGTGTAAAAGCTGGAGAACTCATGGGCTGACATAAAGAAAATTTAATAGGGAAAGCCAAAGCCATGCATGCAAGCAAAGAAAACCAAGGAATTAATTCACTGCTTCCATGGGCAGGCAGGAGTTCAGCCACCACCAGGAGAGCAGGGCCCCATCACATGTAATGGTGACTTGGGAAGACAAACACCATCACTGCAAACATGCCCCTTCCTCCTTCTTCTCCCTGCTTTATGTACTGAGCATGATGTCACATGGTCTGGAACACCCCTTTGGTCAGTTTGGGTTGCCTGTCCTGGCTATGTCTCCTCCCAACCTCCCATGCACCCCCAACTTCCTCACCAGCGTGGCAGTAGGAAAAGCAGAAAATGCCTTGGCTCTGTGCAAGCCCTGCTCCGTAATAACAAAAACATCTCTTTATTATCTACCCTGTTTTCAGCACAAATCCAGAACATAGCCCCATACCAGCCACTGTGAAGAATATTAGTTTTACCCCAGACAAAAACAGTACAAGAACTTGGAATCCTCAAAACCCTTCAGTACCTTTTTCCCTTGATTTCTGCCATGCCTTAGTGTAAGGGTCTTCATCTCAGCCTTCAGTCCAGGAAGTTATTTCCCTGGAACACAGCTATTTCCCTGGAACATAAGCCCACTCTTAAAAAAAGCATTCTTTTTTTAAGCTCATGCACCCCAATAATAAAGTATCCCTAAACTGTTCTCATAGCTTTAATATGATCTGGCTTCTAATAATTAAAATCTCTTCTGTGCCCCTACGAAATCTGCTGAGGTTCCATTTCTGCAGCTGGGTGTAGTCACACTTTTCCTCATAGTGCTGGTTATTCCATTGATAGTGCAGCTCTGTAGCATTTTCCCTGCTGTTACATCCATTTCAATCGTAAGTGTAGCTTAACACGATTCATCAATGTGTTCCTGGCAGGCAGCAGAAGCTTCAATTTCCTGAATCAACTCTAGGGTCAGTTTTCAAATTTTTACTAAAAAACAGGTCTTAATGCAGATTTTACTCTCCTTGTGGATGCGGATGTGAATTTTGGGCCTTATCGTCTGTTCTTTTACATTATAATCTGGTCTTCATTTCCTCTGCAGTTCATGCTCCTCCTGGCTCTCTCTTGCTACCATTGATGCACATTATTCTTTTGTTAGTAACATTTGTTTTTTTGTTTTTTATTTTAAATTTGTTTCTTGAGACATTAATTTGTTATTCCTGATATTTTCTTTCTTCCATTTTTTTTTACTTTGCCAACCTCAAATCCCAGCAGCTGGTGTGACCGCTTATTCATTCTTATTCTTAAAAGAAACATGACCGTCTCTGCAAAATTGTTTTAAACAAAAATAAATGTATTAGTATTGTCCTTGTGGGGAGAAGATACATACTACAGTAATAGTTTTTAAATGGAAGATAGGTAAAAATAGATAATATAGTAATAGCATTTAGTCCAAAGAAATGATGTTGAAACATAAAATGCAGAAGAATTTAAGTTGAAAAATTTTGTTCCCATTTGCAAGCATTCATAGGTCTCACAGTGTTATTTCTGTGGCCACCTGTTACATTCTCACAGAGTATCGAGTTCTACAGAAATCCTATTTTTTAGAGTGGTTTTAATAGAACACAATTATTATGTTCATCAACAGCTATCATCTTATCATCTTCAAAAGGACTGAACTCTTAAAATTAAGGTCCTTGGAAATTATGTCTTTTATTATTTACAGTTTTGATCAATGAAGAAAATGAAGATTTTTGCACTTCAGTTAAAAGAAAGCTGTTCCATGCACCATACAAATTACTATGAGCCATTCAGGGTATTTGGTTTTTTGGTTTTTTTGTAATAGTTATTTGTTTTGAACAGCCATATCTTAAAGAAAAAATTGCTAGAGAATAGTTTGACACAAATATTCTTCAAATCATGGACAACTGTCAACTATGCAACAAAGAGGCACATTTGAAAAGGAAATTTTAATTATTCCCCTCCTACAAGCTAGACAGTTGTACTTCTGAAACACCAGGGCTTTTAAGTGGGAGCTAAATTAATCTTTATTAATCCTTGTTATCATGATTGCATAATGTCTGGATTTAAATGTCTGATGTACAGCTCTCTGTTTCCTGCTTCTCTGGCAATCAGAAGTGTGAAAATAAACCTTACACTTTAAAAGAAACACTTCATTTGAAAAAAATAGATATAATCATCTGTACTATTAAAAAAAAGTTTTACTTCACACAAGAATAAATATACAGCATGTCAGAGTTTCAGACTTGCTATTTTATGTTAAAATATGCACTGCTACATGTCAGAGCTGTGAAAATGGGAGGTAAAACAAGAAGGCACTTGGCCAAACAGTTATAGCAAGACTTTTTTTTTTCCATTAAGATTTTTATTTTTGAGAATACTGCTCCTACAATTTAATTACAGCATTTAAAACACTCTCTAAAATGGTCTCTGTGTGCCCTACTGAAACTTCAAACTACCCTAATTAATGATTAGATCAGAGTCAAAAACAAAAATAGGTTTGAGTTTGGGTCTTCTTGGGCTTTTTTACAAGCTTCTAAACTGCAGAAATGAGCCATAATTCAAATAACCACTTTCAAACAACAGATACAGTGTATAATGACATTTAAAGTACTTTCTACAGGCACATCATTAGTTTAGTTAGCTTTACATTAACTTTACCATTGTAAATCTAATTTTTTTAGGAGAAGAGGGGTTCTAACTTTATTACAAACATGTTCTGCCTAAAGAAGCTTAAACAGAGTACTTAACTGGAGAAGATTTCTTACCTAAGTACATCTCAGAAATGAATGAAGACTTCAGGTTTTAAAAAGTGCTGTCAAAAGAATATTTTCCCAAGATGTGTTCGGGCTCTTAAAATAATATTAAAAGTTAATTAAAATTATCATAGTCTTAAATCCATTTGGTCTTACAGAGTATGAATAAAAAGTATATTTCTCTCGCTCTAAGGTTGTATGTTTGTGTGTTTGTTTGTTTTGATTTATGGTGCTGTGAGAAGTCAAATCAAACTGTAGTTTCACACTATATGGATGAAAGGTATTGTATAAATAACTGAAGACATATTTCCAGAGAAATATTGACTATTGACTTCTGTTTAGACAAGTATGTTGATGCAAGATTTTTACTTTTAAATGCAATGTGCTGTGAAAAATGTATATTTACTGTTTAAATGATAATACAGACCTTGTGCAAATGTCTTTTGCAGCCTTTTATGTCTCCAGTGGCTCATTCATGATCCATTAGTGTTTAAAGTTTCTCTAATAAGTGCCTGCTTTTTAAGGGTTGACACAATAGGATGGGGAAGAATAACTACTTCTACACTGACATAACAAGATGTTCTTGAGAACAACTTTCATAACAATAACCTATCTTAGATTACATGCAAACTGTCTTAATTTCTATTGTCTGTGTGTTGTACCTCCAATGTACTGCCACGCAAGAACAGCCTTGAGAATGGGTACATCATTGTCTTCCTTGCAAGTCCCTGCAATTTCCTCCAGCACTTTTAACACTACACGTGACCTCTGAGATCTTCTCAGCATCAGGTTAAATATCAGTATGACACATGCAGTGCACCCCATGATTTTGTAGAGACAGAGCATTTGAAAGTTTTACTAATTCTCATATTGTGCTGTTTTAAAGCATACAGCACGAGTAAGAAGCCTCAAAAAGATTTTCCAATTGAAAAGCCAGGAAGTACGTTTCCTGCTTGTTGAAACAAATGTTGGTTATTTCTTGTCCTATTCATTGCAGGAACCTTATACATACGTGGGGAATTTCATTGGCCTACAAGAGAAATGGAAAGGGCAGGCCCTTTTTAGAAGGACATGTAGTGATAGGACAAGGGGAAATGCCTTTAAACTAAAAGAGGGCAGGTTTATATCGGTATTAGGAAGAAATTATTCACTTTGAGCATGGTGAGGCACTGAAGAGGTTGCCCAGAGAAGCTGTTGATGCTCCATCCCTGGAAATGTTCAAGGCAAGGTTGGATGAGGTTTTGAGCAACCTGGTCCAGTAAAAGTTATCCTTGCCCATGGCAGCGGGGTTGAACAAGGTGGTCTTGAAGGTCCCTTCCAGCCTGAATTATTCTATGATTCTGTGGTTGTGTGTAACATCAAGTCATATAACAGACCTGGTAAACTCAATCTGAAGTCAAGCACTGCAACCAAAATACCATTGTCATTCCCCCACTGGTTTTCGTGGTTTGTGCATTTTTACTGTTGCACTTACCAATGTTTCTTGTTTGTTCCATGCTGTATATAAATTTCTCACCATTGAGTTCAGTCTTCACAACCCAGTGGACCTTAATAATTTTCTCTTAAGTAGATTAAGAGATTAAGAAGCTAATGGTTTGCTATAACCTCCTGAGAGTCTGGGAAGGCATATTCTCCTCTGCATGCTTCTAGTTAGCCTCCAAATGAAGTCAAACAAACCACTTTGGACCATTTCATTTAAACCACTCTCCGGGACTAAAAGTACCTATGAAGTCAGATACCACATTTCATCTGAAAGAAAGTCATCAACAAATTGACATATTCGTTTCTTGAACCTTTTTTCTCACGTGTAGTGCATGACGAAAATCTACATTAATGTGAAGGCAAATATGCTAGATTAAACCAAATCCACAGATTTTTTACACCAGTCTGCTCTGACTTTATTGTGAGATATTAGAGATGTTATACTCTGTGACTGAAAATGTTAATACAGTGACTACATAGGTTTTCAATCAAGACCCCGAAACTAGTAGAAGACCACTGAATTTTGTGCATGTGAACATGAATTAGCATGGTCAGTGTATTCAGAGCAAAATTTTGATTTACTTTTTGCATGCCCCAGCTTCCATCTGTATCAGGTTTAGTACGTTAGGGTGACCAATATATATTTCTGCAAAATATGTTAGAATATTAATTCTAACATATTTTAGAATGCAGGCTCTCAACTGAATTCCAATGATGATTAAGTCATAGATTTATTTATATTTCACTTAAAATAATAAAACCTTTATTTTTTCAAGTATACCTTGGGTATGAATTGTTCTGTATCACTGATCATTTATATTCCCTTCTTTTGGACTCTCTCCATCATTCATTGAAAGTCAGCATATTAGAGCTGTTGAAACTTTGTTAGTAGACTGGAAAATTATTCATATTACTGTATGTGATGACGTAAGACATAGGAACAACTGTATAACTATTTTTTTATTTTATTTTATTTTTACCCAAGAATCTGAAATTTCCATCTCATTTTCATTTTGTGTAGATATCAGTAACATGATTTTACCTGAGAAAACCATACTGCTTGTTGAACACACAATGGATAATCCTGGATGTCATGAAGAAAACAAAACAAAGAAAAAGTAAACAAGGGAAAGTTTGATTAAAATGTCGTCACATTTATTTCTCAGATTTTTCCACTTTCAAGAGAAGTCACTGTATTACCAAACTGCAGACTTTTTAAGCTTTCACCTGTTTTACTAGCTAGCTTTGTTTCATACATATATACAACATGATCAGCTAAAATGTTTGCTTAGATACCCATCAGAAGATTTCCAGGTGTGTGAGATGTGATTCATTATAAGAAATACCATTGTTTCTTTTCTAATACTGAAATCTATTGAACCTTAATACCTTAATATGAATTGATTATTATGAACTTTCAAAGAGAACTTACATTCTAAAATACTCAATTACTTGACCATGCTGAAAAATAAAAGAATTACTATCAGTAAATACCTTCATAGTTTGCAGACAAAATTTGGAGGAAAACTTGGATATTGCACCTTTAAATATTACTTGGTTTAGTAACTTCAAAATAATAATAATTAAAAAAAGCTCCACCAGGTCACTTGGCACCTTTTCCTTGGCTAAATTGGACACTCCTGCTGCAGCTATGATATCATGTTGCATATTTAGAAACTTGACATATGTCACACTGAAGACAAGAAGATTAAAGTGCTTTCTTTTTCCACTGTTTTCCTGACAATTAATTCTATATTGCCTCAAGACCTAGAATATGCAGCTTGCTTAATAATGCTCTTTGAACTTTGTAATGATTGATCTATTGCAATTAAACTTTGAACTCTGAATATTAACAGGTCATCTTATTGTTGGCAATAGTAGACCTGTGAGTACTCTTTAAAGTGAAATCCTATGGTTAAGTCACTGATCCAAGAGAGGACAAAAACCATATCATCTAAATGACCAAATATAACCTCCCTTGCAGAGGGAAATTAAAACGTGCAGAACAGTCACACTGAAATGGGAACATATTTCTAATTCAACACTGAATTGTGTAATTGCCATTATTAAATAGGTCCACTAGTGCAGTATAACATTTCAAAATAAAACAAAATAAACAAAGTGCTGTGCTAGAAACCAGTGTTCTTGGGAGCTTTGAACAGACCACTTTCTTAAAAATGTCAAATTCTGACGCCAAAATTTCCCACTCCTATCCAAGATCTTTATTCAAACTGAGACATAAACCCCTGTTCCTGTAGTAACATTAATTTTTTTAGTAGTTAGGAGACTCAGATGAGATGTGGCAGAGAGAAATTCAAGCTTTTCTTCAGCATCAGATAGACCAACGAAAATCATGTCTTTCACATCTCACTGCATTCTCTGAACATTGAAACTTGGTGGATTTCTCTAGTGCGGTACAGATTTCTTTACTAACTAGCTTTAGCTTTGATTTTTTTCTCAGTATTTGAATAACAGAAACTTTCATGTTTTCTCAAGAAATAGAATGATTGCTTTTTACCTTTTGCTGTCACAGCAAGAAGCCATTATATTCTTAGATATTTTACTATTTAGATGAATGATAAAAGCTCAGATAATTTGGATACTTTCTTCAGAACTGCGGGCTGAATTATGTGTTGCACAGTGATTTTGAAATATGGGAAAAGGGGTCTGACTTATTTTTTGCTTAAATTCTAAGTACTTAGGAGTTAAAATTGTTAGTCCAAATTATCCATATGTGGAAGAAAGTATTGTAATTTTACCATTGGGGATTTTCCTAAAATTCTCCCAGAATATTGTATCTTTAGATTAACCTCTTGAAATATGAGAATAGTCAAATAATCTAGAGACTACAATAGACTATTTGAAAGTCTTCAATATTAAATAAGTCTTGACCCTGTATAGATGAAAAGAATTAAATATAAATGCATAGGTTTAGATAGACAGAGGCATCACAGAGAGGACACAAACCCACTTCGAAAATGTTTCTTTCAAATAAGAAGATAAGATGTTCTTCAGGGTGTTCATCTAGCATGGCGTTATGTGTAGTTACAATTCCACATCATCAAATTCATGAACAACTGCTGTCCTTTTAATTTATTCTAACAGGCCATGCCATGTTCTGTTTCACTTCATGTTAGATATCAAAAACAAAACAGTGAGAACATGTCAATCTTTATATTTATTTCCTAGCCTTTCAATAAGAATAAAATACTTTATCCAAAAAACCCCTTTAAACCTTTACCACCTGCAGATTTCCACAGAGGCCTAATACTCTACTTACTTTAAAACATCTCAGAAAAAGACAGGAAGAACTTCTAAGAGAAGAAAAAATAGAGCTTCTTCAACTGTGCAGTATACTTTCTATTTTCCACTCAGAGAAGATAAAGCATTAGTTTTCACTAAAACCATACAAATATACTTTTCTCTGTACAGGTCAAGGCAATACAACTTATTTTAGTGTCTTATGAAATCCAAAGGTTACGCCTCACCTTTCTTTCCAAAATATAGCACATAATATATATAGAAAGTGTACACAATCTTACATTTTTATCATATCTTCTGCTTCATAAATGAATTCTTACTTTTTCCTGATTGGCTCTTCTATGAGAAAACATAATTCGGAAGAGTTTGTTGCTGCCATGCTTTTTCATCCAGCACTATCTGGGCTGCTGTTTTGCAAGAAGTCAGCTCTGGGCTGGGTTCCTCAGGAGAGTTTGGATGAGCTGCTGTGAAAATGACTGTCAGATTTCACTTTTCTTTACAAGCGACAAGCAGAGCTATGCAGCTTCAGAAAGAAGAACAACATTTTTAAAAAATCATTCACAAAGAGGGATCCCCCTGCCCCCCAAAAAAACCCGTAATACTTTCTCCTATATCACATTAGGAAACAGGGAAAAAGAAACAACCCAAACCACCAAAAACAGTTAGAAAAATAAAAACTACTACCATAGAAGAAGACATAATTTCTGAGGAAAAAAATCACACACACTTATGAAATTCTTTCTTTCAAATGACAGTAGAAGAAGAAATTAATTGTGGCATCATGCATTACATGCTTACTCAGTGTATAAGTATCATATAGCTTTTTTCTTTAACCACAAGAAAGACATTTTATAGACATCTAATAGTAGCAGTTGATATTCCATTTTGTTCATTAATTTTCCCAAAGGTAAACTTGTCCTTGACAATTGACAGTGCTTTTTGTTATCCATATAGATTATAAAAACCTATATAGGGCTGTCTTTGGATTATTTAAAACTTGAAGATACTTTCTGAATGAATTGTTCCCTTGAATGAGTTCAAAGTCATATTAGGAAAAATTAAGAGCAGTTTTATCTTAAAGAGTAGGGTGCATCCTCAGCTTCTGAAAAGAATTCTGTTTACTGGAGATTAGCACAGAGGAAGAAGAAATTAAAAATCAACTCTAGACTTCCGGGGTAAATTCTCAGAAACCAGCCTACTCACAGCCTTGAGTAATGAGGTCACTGGAGAAGTATATACTTGCTCAAGAAAATGCACAGCAGAGTGCAATAAGATCATCTAATTTCCTATACTGTTCCACTTTAACCACAGCAATTTTTCCTACATTTTATACACAATAGTCAGGAAACATTAAGGAAATCACTTGTTCAGAAAGCTTGCTAAACTTACATCTGAGCTTTCCAAAACAAACCTTTACTTGCAAAAGTATACAACATTTAGTACTCCTATAGCGAGAGTTTTAATTGTTTAAGATATTTTAAAATCTCCCCAATGTATTTAATGATTTTTCCCTTTTACTATTAAAAGAAAAGTCACACTCACTAATTCTTTTTTTTTCATTATTTTCAAGTCATCCCATGGATAATATATTTTAACAAAAATCAAGCCCCATTCTTAAAATGAAAACTTTCCTTTTAGTACCAAAGCAACATAGTTTCAATGTCTTTGGGGGGATTTTTCTGTGTTTCAGTTCCGACCTTATTTAACTTTTCTTACCTATCCAATATTCTTAGGCCTGGTACTCATCATGTTAGCCAGCTAAGACTGGCTAGCACATCACTGCTTTTTCCAAAATAATTTGAGATTGAAAGCTTCTTTCATCTTTCTTCCCCTGTGCACTGACTCACCTTCCACCTTTACAAGAGTTATGTTATTATCTTGTTTAGTTGACTTTACCACATCAGCTCTGACAGGAAGATAAAGTTTGCAGTACCATAGTACATGTCATTTCTCAAGAATATTTTTCTGAAAGGAACATAAATACGAATTGCTTCTTAAAACCTCCTGCCATAGTGAAAAGACTTTTCAGGAACTGAAGATATTTTTGTCCAAGCTTGAGGAAAGGCTATAATTTTCCAAAGTGATTTTAATCAATGGAGAATTATACTGAACAATGACGAACAGACATGCAACTGCCATACACAGGCTGATAATAAAGATGAGCATAAGACAGTTTTGCATAATAAGTGTAATGCACAATGAAGGCAATCTAGGCACTAAATGCAGAGTGGACATTATCCCCTCTAACAACTAATACACTCACTTGTCAACTGATGCTCAAGTAATTTGAACCACTATCAAGTTTTGTAAAAGCAAATTTAATTTTAAAAATTCCTCTCTCTTACATAGAGTTTTATATCAGCTGGTCTCTCTGTGAGCTACTCTGATTATGTTTTCTTTGTCCTAGTGCAATTAACAGTCCAATTTAATGTATAGGGCACAGGATATTACATCTTCTGTGACTAACATTATAGAAATTAATATTCAAAGAAGTATATTATTTGCTCAGTTTGAGAGAGGGTTTTAGTAGCCAGTTTTGGTAAAAATTTTTTTGAAGATCGACGAACATTTTATGTTTAGATGGCCCTTGGGTTGCTAAGGAAGATCTTCCTAGGTCAAGGAAAAATAGCCTGTGCATAGACCTCCCACAGAGACTCTCACATCATTTCTTTTTCCTTCTATTTTTTTTTTCCATAAAAATAAAGAAAAACATTTTCTGTTAGCGACAAGTACTGAGCTTTATTTTCAGCTCTCTGTGACCACAGCAGCTTGACATAAATTAGAACTGACCTCCATGTGTTCCAGTGGGATAGCTATGAACTGGAATGTGCAAAGACATACTTTGAAACCATTTACATTAAAATTGCTGTGATTGCATTCTCTGTAACTTGGACAGAGCTGAGGTTTTAGCTCCTTGCTCCTATTTTCAGGCATATGAAAGGAGGAAAGGGAAAAAAGACAGGGAAGTCCCACATAGATTAATTCTCCTTTTTTTTTTTTCTTTGTATTGTTCTATAAAATATAAGCGAAGATTATATTTCATGTTTGACTGAGTAGTTACAACAAATACCTAAAAATGAGCCCATCTGACTGGATAATCAGCAGCAAAACATAAATGAGGAAAAAAGCCTTGACAGTTTAACAAGACAAACAGAAGATGCGATTGTCACTAAGGACTGAGGGACAGAAATGCTGAATCATAAACCCAAGCTGGTTCTGCCAACAACCCAACAAAATACAAGAACCTCAAATTTGTGGTTACTTGGACTTGAGATTTCCCTTTGGTAGGTCTGTCTGAGAGGCAGACCTCCCCATCACCAGCTGGCTGTATTTCACCTGGATGCTCAATTCAATCCAGCTGTGATCAACAGGCTATCACATCATCAGACTGTGAAGCCAGACTCCCGAACACCTTCGCAGCTCATTTTTACTAGAACTTCCAGCACATTTAGGTTCCTTGCTGCTGTCTAGTGGCATAAAGCTTGAAAATGCACAGACATGCACTAAGAAATTAATGTTTTTCTGGGGTTTTCTGTTTTGAATTACTATTTCACTATCTGAAGATATCTTGGTTCACAGAAAGAATTAAAAAGTCTTAGATAACTTTGGATAGGAATTGTGAAATAAAATTACAGCTAACAAAGAGGACAAGAATAGAAATTTTGATGTTTTTAAAAAAGAACTATAATAGTATAAAGATTAATTAAATATACATTTAACATATGTACTGCAAAGCTCACACCTTTTTTAACCTTTTTTTTTTGTGAAAATTCTGAAAGTTCTGCTGTCAGTGCCCAGTTGCTGAGGGTGCTTTGCATATTCCAGTGTCTTGTTTTTCCTTCCCCTCCCACCTACACTGACACGTGCATCACCTGCTTATCATCATATGCATTGACTTCCAGTTATTCACACAAAATTAGACAAGATGCTGCACCAGGGGAGGTTCAAGTTGGACACTAGGAAGAATTTCTTCACTGAAAATGTTGTCAAGCACTGGAACACACTTCCCAAGGAAATGGTGTAATCACCATTCCAGGAAGTGTTCAAGAAACAAGTGGATGTGGCTCTTAGTGCTATGGTTTAGTGTACAAGGTGGTGTTCAGTCAAAGGTTGGGCTTGAGGACCTTGGAAGCTTCTTCCAACCTTAATAATTCTCTGATTTTATGACAAGATAGGAATTAGATAGGAAACAAACACAAAGATACTTCTTACAGAATGCCTTAATGAAATCTAAAATTGGAATTTTTATACTGTGAATGTTTTCAAAAGAAGTTTGGCTTTCCTTATTCATGGTAAAATATCATGACATTAGTATCAAACAACAAAATTATCAGGAAGTTTTTTATTCATTATTGTCAGAGCTCCAGGTAGGCAAATATTTAATATCTTGTTCATAACCTGGGGTACTCCCATGCCCCCAAAGTTTTTGATAATGATCAGCTAGAAGCTTTTAAGCAGTCATTATACCTTTATTTGCAAAAGAAACATAAAAACTAAATTTTAAAAATAATGTGTATAGTGAAAAAAAGAAGAGTTCCAAGTAGGGTCCAAATTCCTTTATCTCTGTCCTAGGGTGACTGTATGATACTGTATTCCCTATCATCTGTCTGTCTCTCAATAAGAGAACTCATATACGTTATGCATAGAGTGGCTTGAATCACTGTATCATTAATAATGATCAAAAAGATTAATTAAAAAAAAGCATGAAACTAAAACGGTATTTCTTTTAGGAATCAAACATCTGCACTGCTTTTGTTTTCCATATGTACATAGTTAAGACTAAAGGAATGTGACTTGAGACTCTCTCACTCTGGAAAAAATATTACAACTGTAAAGCAAATTCTATAGCAGAAGCATTTAGCTCTATCTAATGTAATGTTTGGAATTTCTGTTGAATTATGTCATACAGCTTTTGCCCAAATGAATAATCCTAAATTAGCAGTTAGAGCAGTGACCTCTGTCTCTTCCTCGTTAACACATTTCAAATGTTCTCTGTGTAGTATGTACAATGTAATTGATATAAATACTTTTGCTACTACTGTAAGACTTTTGATTTTGTTTTATTATAATCAACAAAATAGTCTCTTTCAAAATGTAAATTCCTTTGGAAACAATGAGCACAGCTAGTGTTAGATGTGCCTTTCCTAATGAATATTTTACCTTGTGTTAATATACTCTACTCTGATTTTTGTGACAATGGAGAAGGATCTGTTCAAATCATATCCAAGCAATGATTAATGCAATCTTAGAGTGAATGACTGACTTTGTATGGAATAATTTGCTCTTGAAAAATGCTTATTTCATCCTACTAACTAAGAAAGAGCAGATAAGATTCTTAATTTTTAATAAACACTAATAAAAATGTTTAAAAACAGGATCCACAACACATTCACATCTTCGTCCAGTGTTTCTGTCTCAGAAAAGCTCATAATGTAGTAAAGTTCAATACCAGCCAGCCATCTAAACCATCAGAATATATTATGGAATTTCAACAGCAGGCTACTTCTGATGCTAGTTGAAATATTAAACAAGTAATGTAACAAGTCGGTAGATCACATTTGTCAAGCTTTTTTCCCAGATGTCCTAATCCAAAACATGAAGAGTATCAGATAAGAAGCAAGGAGAAAACACTTCTGAAATTCCAGAAGGTCTGAATTCTCAGAACCCATGTGCTCTTTCTAAAACATTTCACTGCACCAGTTTTATTTTTCAGATGTGAGGTGCTCTGGCAAATGTGCACTAAAAACATCCAAGTATTTAATAAGAAAATTATTCAAAATAACACCGATGAGAAGGAAAAGGATCTATTTTTAAATGTGATTACCTGCCAACAGAATAGTGGACCATATTGCCAGACAAAAATTTAGAAAGCACCGGGCAGAACACAGAAACAGAAGTCTTCACCGTATGTGATCCTTGGTTATGTGGCTGAACTGTCTGAAGAACATTGTGGGAAAGGACTAGCATTGTGGCTTATCAAAAATCTGTCTGCATTCCTGCCACCAGTCTGGTGTCCAGTGCCATATATTTCCTTTTTCAACACTCATATTTCCGTTGTTACTTCCTTACTCAGTGTTTCAGTTACTTCTTAGTTTAATTTTCCAAGCATTCTCCCCCATCCATGCCAGATCCTCATTCAGCCTGTATACTATATATTTTATTTCAGTGCTGGCTCCTCTTTTCTCTGTATTCAGATCAGCTTTTGCTTCTCGGATTCTGAAGATACAGGAGAGTGCAAATAATAAAATTTACTTCCCTTGTTTTCCATGTTTGTATGCTATGTACCTTGAAGCCTTGGGGAATAGTTGAAGAAAACCCAGGTCACATCATTGCAGCCTTCAGAGATTTTTGATGGAAAAACTTAAGAAGCCTCCAGCAAACTCATTTTATACCACCTTTTCATTTGGTCAATATTTTGTAGATTTTGATAAGATCTGTAAAACATGCACCCAATGTAAGAGTAATAATTGGAGAATGTCAAATTTCCTGCTTCAAGAAGGGCGGTTCTAGCACTGCTCAATGGAAAGGTCAGTAATCTCTTTTTTGTATTGATTTCTCTAATAGGCATAATAACTTTTTTTTTTCCTAACTCTATGTGGCCAGCAGGTTGAGAGGGGTGATTCTGCCCCTCTGCTCTGCTCTCATAGGACCCCACCTGCAGTGCTGCATTCAGCTCTGCGGTCCTCGGCACCGGAAAGAGAGGGACATGTTGAGTAAGTCCAGAGGAGGGCCGTGGAGATGATCAGAGGGCTGGAGCACCTCTCCTCTGAAGATAGGCTGAGAGAGTTGGGGCTGTTCATCCTGGAGAAGGGAGGGCTCTAGGGAGACATTATTGCAGCCTTTCAATATTTATTAGGTAGCTTATAAGAAAGATGGGGACAGGTTTTTAAGCAGCATCTGTTGTGAGAGAACAAAGGGTAGTGGCTTTAAACTAAAAAGTAGAATCAGACTAGGTGTAAGAAAGAACTTTTTTTGCAACAAGGATGTTGAAACACTGGAACAAGTTGCCCAGAGAGGTTTTCGATGCTCAAACTCTGGAAATATTCAAAATCAGATTGGCTAGGTCTCTGAGCAACCTGATCTCATTGAAGATGCCCCTGCTCATTCCAGGAAGGTTGGACTAGGTGACCTTTAAAGGTGCCTTCTAACCCACCTTATTCTATGAATCTATTTTTGAAAGTAGAAGAATTTGAGTATTTTCTGATTTGGTTTTGTTAATAGATCCTGATGTGGACAGTAACTGTTTTTTAAATAAAAACTCTCTAGCAGAAAGGCTGTAAAGAATACAAGGCTACTTCTTACACTTTTTTTTAGGAGTCAAGGTACATTGCAAATTAATGGCAAAATTTACCGACAGAGTAGAATTACCTACTTTGATCTCACACTGATTCAATTAAAAAAAATCAAGCATGAATGTAAAAAAAAAAATTATAGTGCAAAACTTTCAGATGATTCTTGCAGAAATTCTGTTGTTTGGGTAATTCCTAGTATTTCAGGAAATGTTAATTAAACAATTTTAATCACAAAGTCATGCCACTTCAGATTTTTGAAACATTTATAAGAGATTGCCAATTTTTTTTCTTTGAATCAACTGCCATTATCAAAACTAACACATGAAATCACTCCATCTTAATTTCAAATATTTAATCAGAATAATGTGTGTCTGGGGGAAAACAGATGCACTCCTATCTGCAGAATGTGTCTTCAAATCCATGAAAAACCAATTAGACTGCACACAGTACACGCTGCATACAAAGTAGAAAACTTCCTACAAATTTTATCATTGCAACACTTATAAATTTCATATGCAGTTATCCAGGTTCAGTTCCTTCCTCTGTACAACTGTTGTATGGTAGCAATATCCATCAATTAGACATTTCTTACGCTGATACCAAAATTCAATTTTTTCATATTTGTGCAAAGTATCAATCCCCCTTAATCCATGTACTTCCTTTTCCTTATATAAAAATTACTATTGTTCTCACATTTTATTAATATCCTCAGTACTGTCTCCTAAGTAAAAGATTAATTACTTGGCTGTGATTCATAGGAATGGAGCTGCAACTAAATTACCTATGTGGCATGTCAACCCCTTCTTTTGTTATGTCATGACGTACTGCTATTTAAGAGTGGAAACAAAGAAGTATTCATTTTCCTGTAAATTGCCATGCTCACATCTTGGGAATAGCATCAATAACCCAATCAACAGAAGATTATTAATCTGCAACAAATGTTTTCTGTCATAAACAAGCTTCATCTTTAATGCCTTCTTCACTTCAGCGCTCATTAATTATATTTAGGTCAGCTATACTTGTGCTAGCCTTCCACAACAGAAAGTATTATTTTCTGTTTCAAGTGGGTAGGGGAAGGAATAGATATGCAACTAATTAAAACAAAATGTTGACTATCATTTCTGAAAAAAAATCATGCATCTCGTTGAGACTGGTTTTTTCAATTACATTATGCTTGGGAGGGTCTATGAGAGTAAATGCAGGTAAAGGAAGTTTTCACTCTTGTAATTTAGGAGAATTTATTTGCTTCTCAAATATCAAAGAAACAAATTATTGTGGGGACAAGGGAGGGTAGGGGGTGTTGTTTTTTTTTTTATAGCAGGAGGGAGAGGGGTTTGGGGTTTGATTTTTTTTGCACTACAGCAGCAGGAAATGTGATATTTTGCGTTGTGTGTCAATAAACTGTGCTGATATTCCTACCATGTATTTTAAAAAGCTGAAATATAGAAACCACACGTGTATCAAACAACTAACAGAATCACTGTATTATTTGATTGACCTTATCTGTAGTCACTGTTGACCCTTTATATCAATTTAGGAAATCTGAGTATTGAGCTGACTTGACTTTAATACTATTTAGGGCAGAAGGTCATTATATAAAATCTTGGGCACTTCTATAAATGATAAAATGCTTTGCATCTAACATTTCCTATTTCTGTATAAATATCTCTTTAAATGTATCTTCAATATCAATAAGCTTGTTCTATAAACTGTTTTGTCTTGTAATCACAGAACCTGATCATCATCCTCTCTTTTATATCAGAAACACTGCACTCCTCCATTTTTTAATATGGCATATTGTTATAGTTCCCCTACAGTAAATTCACTTTTGCCGATTCAAAATTTTGAATTATTCTTTACTTGCAAAACAATGCTTCCTTACAGTTTTCAGTTCTGACAGGTTTTTTTTTTTTTTTTACTGGTAAAGTCTGATTATTAGTGGGGAGGGAGACTATTTATAAGGCAAATGGTTCTGGGTTTAGTTTAAATTTTAGCTTTCATTTTAAATATTTGGGTTTTTTTAAAATGTCACTTTTTTTAAGAGTAATTAACAGTAACCACATTCCTTTTTCTAAGTAGAATGTATCTTAATTGCATACACTTGAAACTTAATTTCTTCACAATGCTGACTTTATTAACTACTTGGCCACCAAACTAAAAGTCAGTGTAATCTTCCTTCATGGCCCACCTCTCTTCGTTGCACTTTTCCACCTTTTTGTTCTTAATGGTTTTGAAAGAAGTATTTCAGTCCCTCTGGAACCCTTGAATTAGTACCATGTAACAAGTGTCAGAAGAAATTATTCTGCTCTTTTAAAAATAGTTCAAACATAAAATCAGAAAATCATTTGAGTTGGAAGAGAATTTTCACATCTGAAGAGCAAAAGAATAAAAAGGGTAAGTGGGATATCAGGATATTGTGCAATGTTTTAGATTTTTATCATCTTAATACTTAAGGCCAAAAGGATCATATGCTGCTTCAGTATTTCAATATTTGCACTGTAAGTTTTGCCCTTACACTTCTACTAGCATGAGAAGTTCAATGATGGTTGAAAGACAGGGTTTTTTTCTCCCTGGTATTTTTCTTTGAAGGCTTCAGTAATTAGAGAATGGAATGTCTTTGATGCAACCATGTAGAAATTAGCTAAATGTATCTGCAATTCTAAAACAGTAATTGTCCTTTTTGTTAATGCTAAAAGAAGGGTAAAAAAATCCCAAATACACTTCACTGACCTTTTTTACCTTGTCTGACTTCATAAACTGGCCTTTTAAAAATGCATTGTAAGGATTAATTACGTGGTAGCAAGAGAGTATGAGTTTGGGGGTGATTGCATGGCTGGATTGAAGGGATTGGAAGAGCATGTGTTTTAGCTGCTACAAATTAACTGTCGATACCAAGGCTAAGCCATACACAGTGAAGTGACTCTCCTACTTTAACCAATTTGAACACTAACTCAGCTGGATCACGAGACATCTTATTATTACATAAATAACTAAAGTCTTCATGTAAGGCGGCTATTTAAAGAATTAGCTATAGCTTAAAAAGTGGCATTGTACACCCTTAATGTTTCACATTTCTAAAATTTTAAAAATATTATCAGTGACATCCACCAAAGAAAGAAAATAAAATATACAAAGACTAATTTGTTTGAATGGATTTATATTATGAAGTCATTTTAATGAATTCTAAAATTCTGAAACTGATTCTGGTTCTACAAGGTATTTGGACACATTTAAATTTATGTGTGAAAATAGTTTACCTGACATTTACTTGTAAAACTGTATTGTGTGGAGTGGGAAGCAAGAGGGAAGGTAGCCCAAGATAAACAATCTATCACATTTCATTTGCAAGAAAGGCAGAAAGACATTACCTCTATATAGAAATATTTCACATAGAAGTTTGCGAATAACTAGCTCTTTAAATCCAAACAAATCCAACTCGGAGTTCAAATCTGTAAGCACAGTCAGAAACTTCACATGCCCTATTTAGAGATAGCATTTTGATTAAGTTATTTCTAAGCCTGATTTGCCGGGTGATTTTACCAGTTAGTTACTTAGTATTCTTGATTCATCTTCAGAAATCACTGTTTGGATTGAGAGAAATATTATTCTAGTAAAACAGATTGATCAGTCACTTTAAACCAATTAAAATTAAAAAATAATCTTCAGAAAGTAACACAGTGGGTAAGTCCCTATGATGACAATAAGAGGCAAAGACATATAGCAAGCAAAAATATTCTCTCTGTACACAAGAACGGATATTCAAAAGAAAGATTTTTAACATGCAAGGAAAAAAAAAAAAGAGATTATAACCACATGTACTACTTCAAGTACTTTTCAAAGTACTTTTCCAGAATTCTACCACACTTATTTAATTTTTTCCATGCCTTTTGTATTCTATGATTTTCATATGTATTCAGATGTGTGCTGTGGTAATTACAAAGCCTAAGTTCAAACTCTGCTTTGGGAAGCTTAAAACCTCTCTTTGACCACAAGTATGCTATCATTTGAAGATTTGCTATGTATTTATGTGGGACCTGCGGGTGGAGAAGTTCAGGATATAATGATTTATTGTTCTGTGGTAAATGTAAGGCCAGTTTAGACAGACTTAAGTCAATTCCCTCCCATTTAAAAAACTTTCCATTAGCTATTTATGTCACTGTATAAACCCTCAGAAAGTACCAATCTCTGTCACATACTGACAGAGAATACTGAAAACAATATAATTGTAGTTTCTGCCAGAAACTAAAATATCCAACATTTTGCTATAGGTGTAGACTTACCATTCTAATATCTGAACCTGAGGCTTCTGCTGCATTCCACTATTGCAGCTTTTGGTTTGAAAACACAGGACTCCATGGTTGTATCAGCAAGCAATGATCTTATCTAATAATCAAAGAGAAATAGCATTTTTGATACAGTTCAATTTCAGTCTGGAAATTGAGAGACACTTCTGTGGGCAGTGATGCCATAGAACGGTTGTAAAACAGATACAGCTGTTTCTTAGTCTCAAAATAATGCAGCCTTTTTAAAAAGGAATTTTAAGTATTGACCATGTGGATTTAAGGTGTTTTCGTGCAATGTACAGTAATTTCTTCAACTAAATCAGAATTTTTCAAAACAAAGAATATTAACACAAATTGTAATGGAATTGATTACGTGTCAATAATTAAAGGAAAATGTTTTGAAACACTAACCAACAGTCATGACAATAAACTGCCATAAGCAAGAGATGCTGTCAGAAAGAAAACAAAAATGTTACATTACTTTTCAAAAAATATTACTAACCATATATCTGCTAGAACTTTAAAGGTGCAGTAAAACCTTTGTATTTAATTTTATCCTTTCTTTTTGACCAATTTTTAGCATATTAAATTGGTATTGTCTTACACTTTCACCAATATATCAGTTGCTGGCAGTCTTTCTGGGTAACTGCAATGGCAGCATAGGTTGTTTCATTAGAGAGGGTTCTCCTAAACACCCATTGTAACGGGTTGGTTTGCATTTTTACCTTTTGTGAGATAAGAATTAGGAGGAATGCAAAGCAGGCTCCAAACTTAAAGAATATGAAGAAGTTTATTAACATAACTAAAAGGAAAGGAAAGGATTAATAAGAGTTAAAATACACCTTCAGAACACTTCTCTTTCCCCCATCCTCCCCCCTCTTTCCAGTTACAACATAAAGGCACAAACTTGAGATTATTTCAGTCAGTTTATCCACTCTGTAATAGTCTTTCATCAGTTCATTTAGGGAGAGGAGTCTCTTTTGCCCATGCTATGGGGCTTCTCCACAAGAAGGAGTCTTCTCGTGGCTTCCACTGTCACAGCACAACAGCCGCCTGGGGTAGTTTTCTGCTGGCATGTGGAAGTCCCTTCCCTTGGCTTACAGCTTTCCCCACAGCTGCTTTCAAGGGTTCAGTCTTAGCTAATGGGGTATTATTTTAAGCAGTTCAAGGGCACACGTTCTTGTCATTTGCTTCTAGGGGCATCTTCATCTCAGGAACAGAGGTCTTCTTTTCCC
>VZRQ01002661.1:144104-175396 GCA_013397975.1 Machaerirhynchus nigripectus | reverse complement strand
AAGGGGTTAATCTTACCCAGAGCCTTGGCTTGCAGCTACAACTTATCTCTTTGCTGGTCACCTGCTCTCTGCTGGGCAGCGGCCAGGAGCTGGTTTCAGCCATAGCTGTATAAAGTCCATCTCTGGCTGCCCCGGAGAAGGCAGGGGAGCATCACGGCCCTCACGGAGCCGTGGGCCTGGCCCCAGCCCCTGCCGGGGCCGCGTAGTCAAGCCCGGCCAGGCCCGGCCAGACCCAGCCTGGCCCAGCCTGGCCATATGGCCAGGCCCTCTTGCCAGCAGGAAAGCCAGAAGGAAGAGAGCTTTCCCGGGCTCCCACCTGGTTTAAATATGTGAATTTTGAGAAGCGCTATTGGTCTATACAACTGTCCATCAACTCAGGTTCAAACCATCACACTCATTCAAGATGGGATCATAATTGGTTTTTATGTTTTCTTATCTGAGAAAGAATCATATTATTTTGGGCCAGAATTTTTACAAAAAATATTTTGAAAAAAGAATGCACACATAGCACAGGTGAGTGATCATGATGTTGATGGAGAACTCTTGTAAATGTATTCAGGCCGCAGGTGGTGGATAAATTTGTGTTTACGTGGTACAAGCCCATGATTTTTTATAGTACTGGCAGAAGAATTGAAATGGTCCTGTCTTACTGATTTAGGATACTGTGTACTGCAACACCATCCAAAGACTTTGAAGCTGTTAAGCAATTTTATACTCAAGGAAAAGATTAGAGGGAGGTATTATTAAATAGCTCAGACAGCTGCTCTTCAGGCAAAGAAAAGGGAGGTGTTGACCTCTACTCTGTCTACAATATGGATCACGGAATCATAGAATGGCCTGGGTTGGAAGGAACCTTTAATATAATGGTCACCTTAATCACCTAATTTCATCCTACGTTTTCTATATGGTAAGGTGAGGGCCATAAGTGATTTATGGTAGAGAGGACTGCAGAGAGTTGGAACAGGTTTGAAGAGTGTTGCTTTCCTTCACAATTCTTAATATTTGGATGGCAACAATTAGGTGAGGTAAATTCAGGCAACTCAACCTCATAGAGCCATTTGCTCACTATCCCATAGTGGAATGGGAAGAGAATAAGAAAAGCAAAAAAACCTCATTGGTTCAAATAAAGACAATTTAATAAGTAAAGCAAAAGCTGTTCACACCACCAAAACAAAATAAGGAATTCATTCATCATTTCCAGGTGAATGAAATGGGCAGACAGGTGCTCAGCCATCTCCAGGAAAAATAGGCTCCATCATATATAACTGTTTACTTGTGAAGAGGGGCATCACAATTCTAAACATCCACTCCTTCCTCTAGCTTTCCTGCAGCTTCTATTACTGGGCATAGCACCATACAGATGCCCTAGGTGTTAGCTTTCATATTTTTTCAAATCCTGTACTGCCTAGTGCGTAACTCTGAAGTTTTTTGTATCCTGTTAACTTCTGTTCTCTCACGCTGGTTACACATAACAAGCCTCTCTAAATTTGCAGTCCAAGGACACCCAGATTGTCCTAGGCCCAAAATGTGTAAACCAAAATCTTAGAAGGGGGGGTAAACTTGAGGAAAATTACATCAGTAATTGAAGTTTTAATTGGAGAATTAACCCTGATATGCAAATGAACCGAACTTACTAAAGTGTGAAGAACTCGTCACTTGGGGTCCATCTTGGGTGTCACCTTTGGCCTGCCCAGTGTGTACCTTTGAAGGCTCTTCAAATAAATACCTACCTTTATTCCCTCATTCCTGTCTAGTCTCTGGTTTTTAGGTGGCCATCTCAGGCATCAATACGGTGTGGGACAGCCCTTTGGTCTGCTAGAGTCAGCTCTTCTGGCTGTGTCCCCTCGCAATTCCTCGTGCACCCCCAGCCTTTTCATGGGCAGAGCAGTGCGTGAAGCAGAAAAGGCCTTAACTCTGTGTAGGAACTGCTCAGCTAAAAATCATCAACATGTTGTCAACACTGTTTTGCTCACAAAAGCAAGACATTGCCTCATGCAAGCTACTATGAAGAAAATTTACCCTGTCCCAGCCAGAGCCAGTACAGAAGCATGGGTATCAGTTGTGATGGTGAACATAACAAGTTAATGCTGCGAAGATTGAAAGCTGTTTGGTCAGGAATTATTGATAAGAAGGCAAAAAGTAAATGCTTTATTGTAACTGCAAAGAACAGTCTAATCTACAACTGTAAAAATGTCCGGTTCTCTTTCCTATTCCATATTCTGAATCAAAGATACTGCAGCAGTAAAGTGGTTGTGAACAAACTTTTTCTTTTTATAAAGGTGACCCTGAAAGCTACAGATGAGTGCAACTTAATGCAGTATCAGGGCTGTGAATTGAACAATGCCTATAAACAAGAGGCAGGTCTATGATGTGTTGGATGTTCTTTCCACAAACACCAGTCTCTGAAGGATATAAAGCAAAGTCAAAGCTGCCTTAAAGCAGCAGGTGAATGTTTTGCCACCTGAGGGGCTCAGAACCTTTGTGAATCAGATCAATAAAGATTTGATGATTCAGGAGGACACCTTAACCCCTAAAAATACCATTATTTTAGCAGCAATTCTCAAAGGAAAGCTGGGGAAAGAAACAAAAATGTTGTGGTCAGCTGCTGCATAATCAAGTTGTCTACTAAATAAAACTGAGACCTTCTCTTTGTCCTACAGCTCTGTCATATTTTTTTCCTCAACACATTCCAAAGAAAATCAATAACATATCAAAAACACAGTGATACCTGGCAGTTTAATTTCAGAAAGTCTGCAGATCAATAGCTGTAGAGAGGCTTACAGTTCTTCAGAATATAAGTGCAGTAACTAATGCTGGGGACTGTGTAGGTAAGTGTGTGTGTGTGTGTGTGTGTGTGTCTGAGAGAGAAGCTGAGATTTACATTCATTACTGGGGCTTTCTGCAACATTGTATTTCAGTCACTACCTTTACTGTTCCTTTGTGAAAAGGTTTTAGAGCTGGATGCTTTTCGTTCTTTCACCTTAAATAGTTATTTGATTTAAACATCTACAGAAATAACTTCAGTTTCTCCACATTTTAGATTGAAATAAAATTTACATTGAGGTGCTAATTCAGAAGTTTTTAACTCAACCAAATTTGCCACAGGTTTGTCTACAAGATCTATGCTTGGGATAGAATTATTCCTAATTAATAATGGACATATTCAGTTATTTTAAAGTGAAAGATCAGGGTTGTTTTTAAAAAAAGTCTTTCTTGATATAATTTGAGACTCACATAACTTCAACAAAAAAGGTGTTTTAAAGATCTAATTAAGAAATTTTTGTTATATTATTTATTTTTATAATTTGAACCAAACCAATCTTCGAGTTCAGTTATTAAAAAGAATTATGTATACAAATATTTAACTATGAGTGAAAACCAAAAGACTCCTGATACACCAAACAAACATACACCAAATATTTGGCTGGCCAGAGGAGCAGCATATTTTTTGATCCATAAAAAACATAGATAATTATGCACAGATGACTCCACAATGCTTTATAAAATGATAATGCCGGATTCATTCACTGATGAGTGAATTTGATCCAATAATTGAATCCAAAATCTATAAGTAAAATATAAAATATATTTAATAACAGGTCTAGTACAAAAACTATATGCCTGTTTCAAATGTTTTGCTCATGAAGAAGCATGAGAAACCACTACAAATAATTACCAGTCCTGCACTAACATAATATGGAACATGTAAGCTCCATTTTCTGCCATACAATGTGATTGGGAAGAATGCAATTTAAGACAGCCCATTTAAATATTGGAGATATAAAAGATTATATGTACTCTATTTTGGGTTTAAAAATTGAAATCTTAGAATATGAATATATTGGTTTGGATTTCTCTCAGCTTACATCATATATCTACTATATAGTTAAGGAAGAGCAAAGGAGGATAGGCTTGGATCATAACTAATCTCCTGATTTTAGACCTCTGTCATAGAATGAATGAGAAAAATATCCTTATAAATGTACTTATATCTTCCCATTGATTAGACAGGAAGAGTAGACAGTCAGGTATGAATTGAAACCTACTCTTTCTGCAGTACTCTCATGTTCATAACAAAAATTCAAAACAGAAAAATTTGCTGGGCAAAGTGTAACCTCACACACTTACTTTTATGCCTTCCTGAATTAAAAGGATAAAGGCCAGGAAAACTATTATGAGTTATATGGTTGCATCTTATTTTCGCTTGGATCTCTTTTTTTCTTTACTCCATTCATAGAATAGTAGCACTAAACTCCAAATGAAAAGCCAATGGAAAATTTTAAAAATATTTCTGTTTCTTTAAAATGGTTTCTTTCTGGAAGTGGAGAAATGCATATCATTCAGTCTTGATTTCAGGAATACGTTCTCCTTCTCAGTTTGCATGTCTTCAAAGGAAATTCTGCAAAGTTGCCTCCATCTGAAAAAGCAGCCTAAGTGCTGAGAACAAGAAATCATAGTGCTCTAGATGTCACAGACACCTCACCACCTGGTTAACCTTAAAAAGATAAGGAATGTCTTTGACTTTAAAGTGGCAGCTTATTATTTCATGGGTAAGCACTTGTCTAGACAGAGTCATAATAACTTTCAAGAAATACCTAATATCCCTATTATTTGTCTGGAGAAATCACAGTCAGGTTCAAGCATTCCTGACATCAGGAATAGGTGTGAGCTACGAGCACAGGAGTTTGTGAATAAGTATGTGTAAACTGATTCACTAGGAGAAAATAGATTTGGTCTCAGGTAGTTTCATGTAACTGCTTCTTCTTTCATTTCCTTTCATTTTCTACAGACAGATCTGCTTACTGTACTACTGGCTGTTAAAAAAGCATTTCAGTCCTGCAATAAGTATCTCACATGACTTTCCATTCAGAGAGGCAGTCTAACCCCTAAGTCTAACCAGGTAAAGGGAAAACTTCAAAGACACTGGGGCTGTGCTGTCCTCTTCAATGAACTGCACTGATTCAAACCAACTGAGTGTTTGGATCAAAGTCTTATTTAATGGAATGCGCTTCCTCCAGTACCACCAATAAAATTTTCAAATGTCTCAATCATCCACCTGAAAAAGAATATTTTCCAAAAATCCAATTACTGTTTTCATTGTTAAGAAGGATAATGGGGATAGCAGACAGTGTTTAAGTCCCATCTCTTAATTTAAAAACCAGTTTCTATAATGGTAAAAAAAAACCAAACAAACAAACAAAAAAAAAAACCAACCCAAAACAACCAAACAAAAATAACCCACCTTGAATTCAGTTAGGTCCTCACAACTTTATTATTTTTAGGTGGGATATACTATTGTAGCTATAACACTGGCCTGATGTTGACATGCAAAAAAGAATCTGTGAACTCTTTCCAGTAATAATGAAGTTATAAACTGTAAATTTGTAGTCGATTTTACATCAACCAACACTTACATTCTATTATGCATCAACCTTGAATTATATATAAAGCCTCAGGCTTGCTGTTCATGCTGTCACTAATTATGGAATTCATTTATGACCATCCACACATTAATCACTTACATATATAATTCTGGTTTTTTATCAGCTGACCATAAGGAACTTCCAAAATACACTTTATTAGCTGCTTCAAGACTGACTGTCTTACTCTCTCTGTCACCCCCATGAAACCCTTCAAAAGCCTTTAAAATGTGTCAATATTTTCTCATATTGAATAAAATCTGCAAATTCTTAGATGAGGTGAGAGGGTAAAGGCTCTCACCAATCAGTGTCTTCAGGATTTTGTGAGCATCTTTGACACAAGATTGACATCATGTTTTGTATATATATGTACATTTCACAGGATACAGGATGGGTTCAGGATAAGTCCCTTATTTTCCAGATACACAGGCAAATAGAGTGTCACAGCATTCAACATTAATTCTACTACTGTTCTGCACTCAAAATTCAGCATGTTGGAAAACAAAATGGACAATAAATTTGGGAAGATGAGTGTTTCAGCTGCAGAGCTACGTGGAAGTATCCTAGATATGGAAAAACCAAATTAACACAAACAGATAATTAACAGAATGACAAAGCAAATAAAGTTAGTGGATGACAAATTGGGAGAAATCAAGTACCAAACGAAAAAAAAAATTAAGACAGATTGAACACTCACAATATACTGAAGGAGTGCAATCCTATCTTTTCTTGAAAAATGGCTTTGCATAAAGTAACGAGATGAGGAGGAAGAAATAGAATAAAGCCACTGAGAATTTTTTCACCATGACATGGAGTACTCAGAGTGTTTGTTATGTTACCATAATTAAATTGAAGGTTTTAAAAAAAAGGAATAATTCAAAATTATGTAATTATAAATACATGTTAATATTTGAACTGAATTATTTAACTTATGTCTGGTTTCTGACATTCAGTACCTTTTTTTCCATCTCTAAGAACAGGCTGCACTATAAAAAAACCAAAAAATACAGCTGCATCAAAAGGTGTTTTCTTAATTATATTTCCGAAGTAATATGCAAACATTGCAGCTAGTGTAACCACCAAATTTAGATGTTTGAGTATATTGAAAATATACTTTTCTGTATATTTTATATACATTTAAAAACAATATTCCTATAAGAATCTTAGTTCTTAAATTTTAAAACACACTTCCGTTTTCTAATGATGTATGATAGTATAGACATAGAGGGCTCATTTGCATAATTGCAGAGTCTAGGAACTAGATTATAATGCTGGATGATGTAATTCATTAGTTTGTTTCTAAGTTAATTCTATTCTTGTTTCTTTCTTTATATTCTTATTTGATAGCTTGTACTTTTTGCAGTACTGTAAACTATTGAACAAACATAAGTGACAGTATGCCCAGTATTCCATCTCACACTGCTGAGACAATTTGTTAAGTACATACTTAATAATAAAACTTTCACAAGCTGAACACAACACAATTGTAAAAGCAAAGAAATAAAATAAATCACTGCCAACATCAGAACAAAATGAAACGGGAAGTAAATTTAATTACTAGAAAATATCTCACCCTTCTATTTTGTATTGTAACTGCATCAAAAAATATTGTTTATGAGAAGAATGTTATCTATTTTCTATACAAGGAAATATTTGAGCTGAATACAAATTATGGAAAATCTATGTGTGTCCACGCGCAGAAATGAATTATTCCACATACTCACTGATATAATATCTTAGCTGTCTGGGCTGCAAGCACCACTCTCCAACTACAACACACCACAGTGCAATACAGGTTATCACAAAGGGGGAAAGAGCAAGTAACTCTTGTGTTGTTGACACAGAAGGAGAAGTACTATGTGATACCTACTTGGCCAAACCACAGAATCACAGAATGGGCAAGATTGGAAGAGACCACTAGAGGTCGTCTTGTTCAGTCGTCCTGCATAGAAGAGCTGCCTAGAGCACATTACTCAGGATTGTGTCCAGACAGGTTTTTAAATATCTCCAAAGAAGATTCCACAGCATCACTGGACATCCTGTTCCAGTGCTCAGTCACCCCCATAGTAAAAAAATTCTTCTTCATGTTCAGGTCCCGTGTCTAAAAATTCTGTTTTCCCTCACTTCTTCTCCAGCAGATAAAAAGGTCTGAATTAGCTTATACAGACCTCTGCAGACAGATGGGTATGAGTATTTCTGCACAGCAAGTTCGTTTTCCAGTTAGACTGATCTTACTCTCACTCTGTGCAAGGAGCAGCCACCTGCAAGGAATAAGGTTGAGCACCAGCTTGACACCAGTGAAACCTTAGTGCAGGCAAACAGTAGTTTGAAGATGAATTCACGTAAATCAGCCATGAAAACCCATTCTTCATTCTTCTTGAAGCCTGCAGAAGTCATCTGCTACAGCTGTGCACCTTCGGTACAACTCAGCTCACTCTGTATTTCAGAAAAAAGTAAAATCATAGAATCATAGAAGAATAAGGTTTGGAAAAGATCTCTAAATCATCAAGAATTAAGCTGGGACCAGCATGTTCACCACTAAACCATGTCCCCAAGTGCCACATCTGCATGCCTTTTGAACACTTCCACAGATGGTGATTCCACCACTTCCCTGTGCAGCCTGTTTTAGTATTGGTGTGCTATCAATGTGGTTTATGTAAAAAAAGAATCTAAGAAAACACCATAGAAGCTGCTATGAAACTCCATCCCATCAGACACAACACAATGTCTTTCATTCTCAAAGCATTGAAAAACTTCTGAAAAATATGCTCAATAATTTTGGGGAGTCAAATAAAGCACCACTAAATTAAAAGTAAAACAAGATTTATCCTTATAAACAGTCTGTAACATTTGATCCTTTTACTCCTGACAAAACAAAGTAGGAAGAGAAACATCAATAATTTTCAACTAGAAGACATGCCACACTGCCTTCCTAATTATAACTATCATTTCATAATCTTAGAAATATACAGAGACTATTAGAAACTGGTGAGTGAGGACGGAAGCAACTACTAAAGTACTTGTGGCAGACAAGTCTGGAGGAAAGAAAAAAAAGGAAAAAAAAGTCTGTGTCAGACTTTTGCATTTATCTGTTTCTTGTTGGAATTAATTAAGCTATGAGATCTGAATCAATGGCTTGCCACTGTTTAATTTGTATTCATTCTGTTCTCATGGGCGGATGAAGTGAAGACAGTTTTTGAAAGATGTTTCCTTATTTTTAGAAATTAGTCCATTAAATATAATCAATGACACCTTGAGAGCCTGGGAAGCATCTGATGCTTAATCTAAACAGATTTTTAAATATTCAAGGATTGATTTTAAAAGGTGCCTTATAGACATCCATAAATTGAATTAACTTACAGCTTTTTAATTTATAATTATTAATTGGTTTACAGCACTCAGAAGTGTGCTAAGTACTTCAGAGCAAATATAACAAACTATTATCTCCCAGGATGTAAGCACTGAACATTAAAAGGAACTTCCAGCTAAAATTCCCTTTCATATCTCAACAGAGAGACTGGTTCCAACATTACCTACTCACAGCTCTCTGCTGCAACGCACTCTAGAGTTGACAGGGGAATTGTTTAATGCAGAACAACTTTCCTAGCTGTGTTAGTCTCTGCAGTCGTAGAATAACCACAGCATTAACCCTCTCTAAATTTCATTAGGCTTAGATCACCCATTTCTAAGACCAACACAGACACTTGTGGGTTTGCTGTATTCTTAAAAGATTACATGATATGAATCTGTATGTGAAGTTACATTTTCTCCATTTTTCTTTCTTTTGTATTACTATTCATTTCCTACTCTGTTTATGTTTGTGTCTTCTTCCTTCTGATGCTTTTCATTATTTTAAATGCTTTTCCTAACTATCTCTTCATTTAGTTTTCTCCCTCCTTGAAACTCCCACTTGCATTTTTTTATTTCTTTATTCTCTTACTCTGTCTTGCCAAACACATTTACTCTTATATTTCACATCAGGTTTTCCTCATCACCCCTCCACATCCAGTCTTCTATGCAACAGCAAAGTGTTTTCTGTACTTAATGTTATTTCCATCTCCCAATTCAGCCTCCTATTTCTTTTTTTTTTTTTCCAGTTAGCCTGTATATTTTCCTAAAGAAAAAAATGTTTTTCACACCACTTGCCAAAAAATTCTTCTCTACATAAAACTGTGTCAAGGTTTGAAAAGGATTAATTTCTTCCAAGCTGATCTGTTCCCACTGTATTACTTCTCTGTATGCACTTCTGGTGCTATGTTCCTCCATTTAGCTTCCTTGTCTTGTACCTTTTTTTTTTTTTGCTGAGGTCCTCTTTCGCTTCTTCACAGTCCTTGCTCTTACTCACGGAGTCCTCTTTCTTCTTGCTATTACTCCTATCTCACCTGTCCTCCCTGAGTTTTCTCTTTGACTCCAATCTCAAAAAAAGTGGGGTTTTTTTCTCTTTTTTTATTTTCAGTTATTGCTCCTGCACAAAGTGCTCCTCTGGTCAATGGCTCTTGCCACCATTCTGTGTCTTCTCTGAACCATACCTTTTCTTTTCCCACCCCCCTTTCATTACAATGCATAGCTGATTCAGAGAAGTTAGCACTTTTGCTGGTAAAGGATTCTGAACCAGTTGCTGCTGGACTTTTGCCATGTTATGTATCACCCACCGACATTTCCATGACATATTCCTCTGTGCAAATTCCCCCTTTTCAACTCATTTTAACTGTTATTTTCTTTATTAAAGGATGAATTTCAACATTGTTCTTGTTTTCGTAGATGTGGCTAGGACAAGAACAAACACAACAATGTAGACTTCATCACTTAAGGGACAAAGTTGTTCAGCATTTTAAGTATGTTTATGCAAACATTTCTTTTGAACAAGCAATAGAACTCTGCTAAAGTTAATGGTTAAAAACAATTCTAATGCATGACGAAAAAAATACTTGTAAGCTGTTCTTTACCAGGTGGTAATTCAAGTATGAGCTATTATCAATATTATAAACTACATATTCATATATGTTCTCTGATATGCAGAAGATAGAGTAAGTTTTAGAAGCGTTAGTGTAGACTGTGTCTTTTAGACTATTGAAAGATACTAACATTTTGTAACTGACTGCCTGCAGTTAATGTTTCACAAAAGGAAAAGAGAAAGAAATATGAGGAGACAAAGTGGAGACCAATAGTTAGTCATTGCTCATGATAATTACTGTCATCCATCTTTCAAAAACGCTGGGGGTTTTTTTCTGCTTTCACATTTTGCATTCATTGCTGCATTCCCAAAAGCCCCCAAGCAATTCAGGATTCAAAACTGTACACCTCCAATACTAAGTCATTTGTTTCACTTTGCATAATAATCACTTTCACTTTAATAGCTTATGATATCTCATTTGTGCATTTTCTTTAAAGAATGGTACTTGTCTTTAAAATATCATGAAAATATACAGCCAGCAATCAGGAGATGAAACTACTGTGTGGTAACAAATGAACTATTTGTGACTGAGTTTCCAACATCATATGCACGTGCAACAATGAGCCATAGGAACTGAGTGATGCTAGTTTCATGACAGAAGTGGCTATTCTTTGTCTGTGTTGCAAGACAAGGAGCCACACTGAAGGTCGTGATTTTAGTCATGATTCTAGACTGGGGAATGACTGTATAGTGGCATAGGAAAAACTTCTAATAGGTAAGTTTTCCTCGTGCAGATTGTTCCCCTGGCTACCAGCATATATTCAAATAAATAATGATTACAAAGCACAAAACTATCTCAATAAAGAGTAAAGATGGAACATTTCCTTCCTAAATAATGTTAGCTATACAATGCCCCTTGATGCATTAGCAACTCCTGCCAGTGAAGAGACCCTCTACAGTATCAGTCTTTATTTTTCGCCTGCTTTATGAGAAAAAAAAGAAGAGTGAACTGGAGACAGGTTCTCTATTTAAAACTACATAAAAAACATGAGGCTTATTCTGAATAGCATCATTTATAATATTTCAGATGTGCAGTTAAAGAACTGGTTGAAGAACATTGAAAAATGTACCTTTGGTAATCAGTTACTCACAGACCCACATATTTAACCTTTAAAAAAAACCCCAGTATTTTTAAATAATTTCATTATGAAGATGGTAGTTGAGGAAGCTGATTTACTGAAGCTGAAAAACCATAAAAACACATCTGATTATCGAATCAGTTAATTTCTCATTAAGTTTTTTTTTTAAATACAAAAATATACTTTCTCAAAATTCAAAGTCAAACTGTAAACTTGACAAAACATTGTGTTCACTGGTGAGAATGCAAGGGATATGGCCCAGCCCTGGAGACAGGCATGCCCAGATGTGTAAGAAAAGGTGCCTTTTTTACAAAGCCCATTAGAAACATCACTGCAAATAAGGGAGGCTTTTCTTTGATGGATGGAAAGGCAGACGAATGAAATAAATTGGAAAACACTGTTCATTCATGTTGGATTTTGTATCGCTATTACAACTACTATAGGAAAACTTACTTATTTTATCAATTCTAATGGAAATAATCAGGAAAAATCCTGAGAGTGAGTAAACTGTCTGGGGAACAGTGAGAGAAGCTCTTAATAAATGGGGCTAGCAAGAAATAATGACCCAGACCAGAATTTCACCTCAGAAAAAGGAAGAAGTGAGGAAGTGTTACAGTAACCAACTCATACTCAGCAATGACTTTGATGTTAGTAGAAGTTTCAAACACCTGCAGAAAATAGTCCAGGATTTCTTTTCTCTGTGATTCACCTTGCAAATTAAGCAGTTCAACGTATGAAAAAATGCTATGTATCAACAAGAGTCTTTAGATGATTGCTTTTTATCCTCTTTATGGGTATGAAAAGATAGCATCTTTCAGATGAAAACACAGAAAATAACCAGTGCTGTTTCTTAGAAACCATTCACAATTATAATGTCATTGAAAGCTTGCTTGTGCCTGTATTTATTTTAAGTTTGCATAGTTTGTGTGTATATTAAGCTTTCAACTACAGTTCATGACTAAAATTACTCGGTGCATTGTCTCATAAAACATTTTAATAGTATTCCTTCCCTAATAACAATGACAATCTAAACAGCAGTGATGGACGGAAGTGTTTAAGGAGGTCACTAAAAGTCTCACTGCTCCTATCAATTCCTAGGTGATTTATGTGACAAACTTACATTAATGCTAACCTGAGTTTTGCATATAAATCCTCTGTTCATCAGTAAGAAAACAGACCCCAAAGTGTTTGATTTAATTAATTTCTTGCATGTTCCTTTCACTAAGGAAATAATGTAAATAATGCATAGGGATGGGGTATTAGGTATCTTTCTACAGTTACAACATGATTAATTACAATGGCTAAGCCCCTAAACATTAAGATGAATACTAATTTGGAGGAAGAATCTTGAACTGGGAAAGTGCAAAGAACACATATTTTCTATCACAATTTTAATGCCACAGTAGTGAAAGAGAATGGCAGAACTTTGGCTGTGACTTCTGGATACCATTTGCATAGATTAAGATCCCACAATTGCATATGTACTTTTTAAGTAGAAAAATGATTATTTTAGATCCTTATCAGTCAGTATGATATGCAGACCTGGTTTTGCTCTGTTTCTAAAATGTTACTGTCCACCAGGAAATGCTTTGTATGCACACAACACCTATAATTGCAAATCTGCTCATGAAATTAAAAAGGGCAAAGGTCTGGGTAGCTATATCACTGGTTTATTAAACGACATAATTATTCAGGGTGCAACTGTCATATGACCATCTGATGCCACAGATAATGTTTATGCAAATGTTGCCATGACAATCTGATGCATTAATATGCATTGATGTAAATTATCATTCATTTTCAGCTGATAGTAAGGCTTACATGAGGATATGTGAACAATTCCTAAATGACGAAACAAGCAATTGTATTTAATTTCCATTTTCATGAATAGTCAGCACCAATGACTAACTGAAATATGCATAATAGGTAGATTATGGAGTACTTCAGCCAGTTTTGGACATAATTTGTTGTGTATATGTATGCCCCATAGAGTTGTAATTAAAATTTCAAACTAAAGTTTTCGTCTCAGGAGAAGGAAACACTAAACCAGTCAATCTGCCTTTCAGAGAAAACTAGTAAAAAGGCAGTGGCTTTTAGGGAATCAAAAAAACCCCAACAATCCAAAACATGCAAAAAACCTCCATATCACAAAAACCTCAAGTAATCGCATAGAAACAGTAATTGGCATATCATTCAGCCTGCTGGACACATGCCAATTCTGTTTGCAGTAGATCTGCTACATGCAGCTCTGACCCAGGCCAAGTTCCACGAAGGGTCTGGATGATGTGCTGCCACAAGCACCCCAGTCAATAAACTCTTTCTCAGGCTTGCCTCCGTCACTGGACACTGCTGCTGCATGACAGAGCTGCCCGCATTACTTACCTCTAGTGTCCACTTCTGGAAGGTGACAAGTATGAAAAAATACTTTACTCCATTCAGCTCCAGGGCTCGCAGTGACACTTCATAAAATGAAGCAGATGGATGGTTGTTTCCTCAAACTTAGTGTACGATAAATCCTGAGTCTCCAAAACCACTGTGGCAAGCCCATTGGTATCCATTTGTCACCAGAGGCCTGGAAGTACACTATATAAAAGAGAATCTAATAAAGCTATCATATTATTTGTCATACAGCAATGTATAGAAAACTGGGAGTGTGTTGTGTTTATTTCTCTGCAACGTGTTCTTTGCTATGTTACCTCAAAAAAAAAAAAAAAGAAGTGATGGTTCAATAGAAAATTTAGTGCTTATTCTGAACTGGATGATACTCTTTGAGAGGATGGAGGAGGAGAAAATAGAGTCATAGTGACCGGATTTGTTCCATGTATGCCCCTAGAGTTTGCCATTTGGCGCCAAACCCACCTAGGACAAAAAAATAATAACAAAAAATACATAACACAATAATCCACCTCTCCTCAGCAGTCTAGCACAGATGCTTCAAAGAACAAAGTGATTTTCCACAACAGGTCACACACAAAATATATGAAATGAAAGCTGTTGCTGGTAAATGGGCTGTCTGTTACACAGAAACAATTTTATTTTGGCCTTTACCTGTGGTTCCCATTTCACAGTATAAAGGGACACTGTCAGTTAATGTGATGCTTTTGTCTGAAAATGTCAAGTTTAGAATACCTCATACACTAAATACCAAGTCTACAACTTAAATAAATAAATAAATCTATTCTCATATTGTTTCAGAGACTTAAGTCCATGCCTGTGACAACATAGTAGGTGTCACTTTTTAAATAAAGCTATCAGTTGGGAAACACATTCTTAAGAAATTAATAATATAAACACAATATACAGTTTGAAGGCCTGTAAGAGATATGTTTTTTCAGTAAGTCGTTAAAAAAAAAATCTTGCTCTTCTACCATCCCATTTAGTTGAAAGAAAAATTTTAAAAACCTGTAGAAAGCAAAGTATAGCTTAATTTCTGTAGAAAAGCTGTCCCTGACTGCTTTTTTTTTTTATCAAATACACGTTGCTAACATCCTTTTTATTCTCTGGCCTTCTCCATCACTATTACTGGTGATACTCTGTAATTTGAGGAATGTCTACATGGCAGCAACTGCTTGTTTTAAGATTCTATCCTGTGAGAATGGACAAAGTACTCACTTTTCAGTTTTTCAGTCATTGTAGCACCTTCCACGAAACACACTGCTTTGAAATATGTACTGTACAGAAGGCAGCTGATAAAAAAAGCCCCAGCTATTTGAAAAGGTGCAATCCTCAAATCCCTCTTGAGTTGCCAGTACAGTTGCCTCTTTGTACTTGCAAACACAATAGGCTTATCTTGATAATAACAGTCCGTGACAGTCCTGGTCTGTGCTGAATCTTCAGGCTTTAAGATGTTTTACACACACCCACGTTGTCCTCCCAGATGGACTAACTCTATTTAACTCCTGCTATAAATATATTCTCATTCCTCATGCTGGACATTCGGATCTGCTTTTGTGCCAGATGAAGAACAATGGAGAGGCTTATGCATTTCCATAATTTTATTCTTCTAATTCCTTACCTGAGGATGGGAAACAACTAAAATCTTAGGAATAAGAGTAGAAATAAATAAATAGAAATTAAATATTGGTTAATATTTAAAAGTTCTAGAACTCAAGTTTTCTCTGTTACTTAGAAATAAGTAACAGAGAGTTCATCTTCTATGCCAAGATGAAAAGCATCAAGTTAAATACCACGTGACCTTTTTGGTGTAATGATCTCTCCACATCTTACTTTGCCAGTCCTTCTGTACTCTCTACCACAGACTGTGCCTATTGGCATTCAGTGCCTGAAATCCTTAAGTTGGGCTCATTTGATAATTAAAAAAAAAACCACGTGCCTTTTTATTGGAAAAAAAATTAAAACAGATTTCTGTTTTATTCAATTAAGATTGGTGAAATAATGTCATTTAGATTCATATATTTATATTCAGGTGTCATATAATCTCATATATTTATAAATTCATGGTAAGATTAAATTTTCTTATTAATATATACATTATTTACTTTGATTTAACATAATATGATCAGCTTTTGGTTTAAATTTGATATCCAAAGTTGTGAGCAGTGTAATGAAATCTCTTCAGTTTATATTAACCTCTTTTTGAAGACTTAAAAAATATTATAACTATTATAAGGAATTCATCAGATGATATTGATTTCTTTCTTGACAGCCACTTCTTTTACTGCAAAGAATAAAACTAGATTCCATAAGCAGTCAAAAAAGCTTTAAACAAAATCACTCTATTGCCAGTGACACAAAACCAACAACTACATTAATGACAAATGTATTCAGACATGAAAGAGGAAAAAAGCCAACAAAATATTGTCAGAGTTGAAAGGACATGCAAGGGAAGTAACATAGCAGAGGGAAGGCAGCAAAGAATATTTCTGGGAGAAAAGGAGAAAGGCATTTAGAAAACAGAAAGATATTTTCAGTCTGAGGAGAAGGAAGGAAAGACAGTGGCATGAATCTGAATGTCTGAATGTTAAAGCAATTGTCAGAATGGGAAACAGGTTTTCTTGCTGTTGGGTTTTTGTGCTTGGATTTTTTTTTATTTTGTTTTTTTGGTTGGTTGGTTGTTGTTCTTTTTGTTTTCTTTCCAAAAAGGAATAAAAAATATATTTACGAAACGCAGTGCATTAAGAGTTTTCTTAAATTATTTAAAATTTGTTATAGGCATTTTAACAGCATGCTTATGAATTGGAAGAGGAGATAAATTTCAGTCTCATTTACTTAGTCAGTGAAGCAGCAGAGCTGCTCATGAGAAGAGATTCTGAAACTGGCTGAGTAGTCAAACATGCATATAAGTTAAAGAAACTCATGGAAATGAATTACAGTGTGGGACAAATTAACATTCTTCAAATTCATGAGTGGAAATGTGTGTGTAGATTCCAGGCATTCTAAAAACATACCTTTTGGAGAAAAATTTAATATCCAAAGATGCAACATGATATCCAAGGTCAGATGCCGATCTAAAAGAAAATGAACCACATGAATAAAAATGAGTCCCCAAAATGTAGGAGAGATTCTCTATCAAGTCTGCGAAACCAAATAAAATATTGATAAGACTTCTGGCTTGTAAATTTATTTGTAAACCCTTAGTAATTGAGGGTGCTTGACAAAATAGGCTCTGCCTCCCAGACCTCCCACTTTGATATCATTAACTTGAATGAGCCTCTCTTCATCATGGAGACAAAGGTGGGAAAAGTGATGTAAATGTTATCCATCTTATGCAGGGTTTGTACAACCTCTTCTTTATGACTGGTTTCACACAATGGCTAATAGACACTTTCCACTTCAGATTTTAATTAAAAGCTAAAAAAGCAGTCAGCTGTAGGCCATGAATGTGTTGATAACAAAAAAAGTGCCATTATACGGTGGGAAGATCAAGCACTGTACAAATTTAGTGTGAAACCATGTTAAGTACATCCATATGCCTGTGTTTAATGTAATTCTAAGATCTACATGGTAGCGATGGGAGTACTAAAGCAAAGCAAAATGTCAGTTAAAGCCAGGACACACAGTTTAAGTATAATCATGTTAATTCAGTGATATATGAAGCATATTTCTCTTCTGATGTTTGCAAAGAAATCCCACAAAGTGAAAAATACTTTTTTTTTCTCTGAGTGTGGATGCAAGTATCCAGGTGTCCAGGTTATCATAAAATTAAATGTTAAATTTATATTAGTGAATATGAAACATATTCAGTATAAAATAGATTAGAACTAATATTTTATAGTAGAAATAATTTTGAACAAAAAAGGAATATTTAGACATATATTGTCAATAAATGAAACTTATAATTTCATTTATTCCTCATATAATTTACAATAAATTTTAATAAAACTTATGGTGCAGAGCTTTTGTGGTTTCATAATAAATGTTTCATGTTTGGAATTCAATCTGTTTTGATTGAAGAAATAAATCATCCTGTATGATTTAGCTGTCTGTTAAGATCAACATATATTTAGTACCAGCATCTTAGTACAAAAGTATTTATGCATTTTAAATTTAATTTTACATTAACTATTCTAATTGCCCAAAATATACTTATTTTCTATTCAAAAACCAGCATAAAACCACAATGAAAACAGTTTTATTTAGTGGGTCTAAAAAATATTTGAGAAAAACTTTTAACTCCACCACCTGTAAGTAAAAAGAGAACATTCTATTATTACAGTTCATACACAAATTCTTAGGAAATGCTTTTACTCAACTAATCAAATTCATTATTTGAATAGTTAAATTTGTTATTCATCAAGTTGTGGGTAATATTCTTATGCAGAAGACACTTCAGAACATCACAATGGGGTATAAATAACATCAATACTACACGTTCATAGAGGAGAAAGTTCTCATATTAATCTGGAAATATATATTGTAAATTATTTACGGAAATCTGCTGTAGTTATAGAAGATGCAAAAGACTCATAGAAGTACAATTCCAAATCCATGAACATGGGCTTTAACTGATGTCCATCTGGTTCACCAGCTGTATGGTTATTTACTGATAACAAAAGCGCGTAGTTATTAAGAAAGGACTCAGTACATTAGGGCATAGAATTCTGTTTTGTAGCAGCTTCTCTACAGAGAGCCTCGCTGGGAATTTGAACACAAATTATTTCTGAAGTCTGTTCTGATTATTTCATACCTCTGTTCAAAAACACAATCATCAGGGAGGTTGTGTATATTGTACATAAAAGCAGACTCAGTAAAGCATTATACGTCTTCACCCTTTCATTTCTCTTCCAGAAGGAAATGGTACACTGACCTCTCAGAAGTCAAGGCAAATATCTCTGATCTTTCATGTTTGATTTCTGCACAGCAGAAAGCTATTTAACATGCCTGAGATTGAAATGCAGAGTAGAAACAACTTCGGCTTTGACAAATAAGGGAAGATATGATCCACACACAGGCTTATCCTCTGAATTTCTGGACCAGAAACTTACCTCTGATAAATACTGAAAGCCTTTCTGAGGATATATACTCAATACTTCACAGGTAGTGCAAACAGCTTTGGAAATCACTGTGGGTGCCCTTAAGCAACTATAAAGCTCTTGGCATCATTCTGTGCTGTGCAACTTACACTGAAGAGTCATTTTATATTAGAATTCCTTTTTACTCCATAAAATTATGCCCAAGATGAAAGTGATGCAAAAACCTATTGTCATTTTAACTATAACAGGCTCTTACTTTACTGCAAAAATCTTGGTGAAGTGCCACTAAGAGGCTGCTCAAGCTCTTCTAGAATGCATACTATTTAACCCTATACCTGTTACTGATTTAAAAAAACCAGGCAAGGATTAACAGTAGAGAGAATAGTTTATGAATTAGGACACACTACAATAGTCATCTAATAGCCACTTATTCTTTCCTGACAGTGTTTTCCTATGATCTTTCTCACTAATTACTTAGCTAGTGTGCCCCTCATATTATGTAGAAAATGTCATCTGAACAAAATCAAATTTTCCAGCGGAACATAACACCAACTATATATTACTGGTTGAGAAAGGGCTCCACTTGTATTATCTTGTCATGAACATGAAAACCAATGGTCTGATTTTGAAACCCATAACTTATTTATGTTTAATCAAGTATGAAATAGACTTTTCATACCACATAAGGTATTATTTTGTTTAGATTGGTTTTTTCTTTTCTCTTTTTCTTTTCTTTTTTTATCAGAAGTTCATTTGGTGGTTTCGGTTGCTGCTTGAGATCTTCGAAACATGTGTCCCAGATCAAACAAGAATGAGGTCTTTGCAACTCTGCAGTGTGTGGAGTACTATCTGTTTCCTTGAGGAATACTTGGGCTTTAATGAAAGAAAAAGTTCACATCAGTCTAAAATAAGAAGTTTCTAGCTATAGGGTACATTTAATGGCAGATGCCAGATGGCGGTCACAGTGTCTGTTATTGAGAGCCACATCTAAAACACCTGCAGGCAGGCAAAGGAGTAATATAGCCTGTCAGCTTCTCAGGCAGTGTTTCAATAATAATACTATTGTTATTCCAAAATAACTGCCTGATATTTGAAAAATTATTTCTCTCATACATGTAAAAGAAATTATGGGAAGAGAGGCCCTAGATGTATTATCTATCTATCTATCTATCTATCTATCTATCTATCTATCTATCTATTATTTACTATCATCTATTTTTCAGACATGGGCTGGTGAAATACTGGCATAGGTTGCCAAAGAGGCTGTGGGGTTTTCACCCTTGGAGGTAGAGGTCTTGAGCTATTCGGTCTAATTGCATTCAGCAGGAGGGTGGATAAAATCCCAGAGATCACTTCAATCCTACTTTATTCTAGTACTCTAGTACCATATGTATACTGTGCTTCTCTCCCTTGCTGTTGGTAGTGCACCCGACACAGTCTACAGGAAAATCTTAAATGAGTCTCAGAAAGCATGAATTCAGCATGTGCAAAAAGGCAACTAAATGTATTTCATAACAGTTTTCAACATGTCTTCCTCATAATTTGAGGCTATGTGAGAGCTTAAGTAGAATTCCGATCCTCCAGAAAAATCTAGAGATGAATCTTCTTCACTTAGAAAATATGTTTGTCACAGGAGATATCCATATCTGAGCCTATCCCTCACTGAAATCGTTGTTCAAGATTTTTAACTTTCAGTGTGAATATTGAGGAGGATGGTATGCAGTGCTGAGAGACCTGAACAGCTAAAATGAACTGATAAACTTCCCAAATATCATTTATCTGGAATAGTGTTGAGAACCTATGCAAGAAAAATATACCCTTCCTAGCAGTGAATAGATGAAAAATAATTCATCGTATCATTTGTTCAAAATTTATGAATTTCTTTAAAGGTGAAAAGTTATACTTGGTTTTTTTGGTAACATTTGTGGAAAAAAAGTTTGTGTAAACTACACTCAACTTGCAAATGCTGTCCTACTTTATCTTAGTCTTCCAAACAATTTGGTAGAACCAAGTGTCTTGATTAGGTCACTCATCATGCAGTATCTGCCACTCTGTCTCAAAGCTGCAGTACAATTTGAGAGGTTTTCAGCTATTATAATCTGAAAATATAAAATATTCATTTGATAATTTCAAGTAATATTTTCACAAGCAGATTAATGTATCTATATATGCCAAGAGTTCTTTTAATAAAAACAGTATCTTTAAAATCATTACGGCTTTTTATAATTATTTTATTTTATGGAGAAAAATATTTACATAATAATATTGCACCCACATGGATGTATATTTCATAAGTAGAACTATGCATAAGAATATAGTGTCCTGTGATTTACTGACCACTACTGATTGAACCAGGGGATTTTTATTCAATACACACAGCTAATTTAAATAGACAAACCTACAGTTTGTTCCTCTAGAAATTTCACTGAAAACTTTTAGGGAAATGAGGACATGGATACCTTCATTTTTTTTTGCTCTAAAGTATCTTCTTGTCTACACTGTAACACTCATGAATAAAGAGAAACAGAAAAGGAAAAAAACCACATAGTTAATCTGATTTGTAAATAAACCTTTTCTAATATTTACCGACTTTGTATTTCAGTCTGGAACTTTTTTGGGTGAGGTAAAACAGAGAAGTACATTGTACTGTAAAATAGAAATTCATATGCAACAACCTGGATCATATATATAACTTTTGTTTTTTTTGCCTTTTAAAAATCTTTATGCATTTCCTAACAATACTTTCAAGACAAGGTACCCTAATGGTATGTAAAAGTAAATTCAATAAAATGCAGTAAGGACATATTGCATCTAGCTAAAGCATAGTAGCCCCTTTAATATTTATATTACATTTTTCCCCATAGGTACATTCTATAAATGGGTACCAACTCATTCTCATCAAGTAAGAATTGTTACAAAAATGAAGATAATCCAACATGCACGTTTCCTCTATTTTTCTAGATGTAATCCATTGCAAAGAAATATGAAAATGTTTATTAAACGATAAGCCTGCCTGCCACTGAATACATTTACTTCAATAGATAAAATATCAGAAAGATTATTGCCAAAAAATATTTTAAAATTATGATTGTCATGGTAACTACCAGCTGCTGTTGTACCAGTCCCACCTGTGATACAGTTTCATTAAGGATATGCTAGAGCTGTGATGTAACAAAGGAGAGGAGAATACTTCCTTGATCACACAGTGATGAATTTTTTATAAGCTTTTCAAAACGTGCTTTTAGAAACACTCACACTATAACCTATATAATACACTTTTAATAAAAATATGCATACACTTGTAATAAAACTAATGAAGACCATTTGATTTCAGCAGCACTAGCTGCTTTTGTTTTTAACAGCCTAAGTATGGCTTTGGTTTTAAACAGCCTGAGTATGGCAACAGTGCACAATCTCGTTGATAAATATGCACCAAATGACAAATTAATATGTGCTGGCCCTTCTAGCTACAGCTACAAATGTTATTATAATGTTTTGGACATTAGTCAGTTTTGTCTGTCTGGGAAAAGGTTGATTCAAGCATTATATGGATCTGCTATAGAGAGGTATAAGCTGCCCTCTATGTGAGGAGAGCATGAGCTGCATCGTGAACTCAAAAAACCCAAAAACAACCTCAAAATCATGACTATTTGAAAGCAACGGATTTTGTTAAACTGCCAAATCCATTAAATTGTTTAACTACAGAGAAGACTGTTATTGAAATCGCAGTGGGACTTCTGTTTAGATGGCCTGGGAACTGTTTTTTCAACAGATAGCGTGTACTTCCACGTATTAAATTTCCTGATTGTTTTTACTCTCTTTTTAGACAGGAAATTAAGAATCTATAAGATTTTGTCTTGTGAAATATTCAGATGATTCTGCAACTCGATAAAGTTAACAATACATATGATAACAGTGATAACAATGCATAGGACTAGGAAACATGGTCCACTATGTTATTAATTTGCCTAATTTGTGAAATGGAACAAGTAATGATAGAAATTTAAGAAATAGACTAAAAAAATCTCAAAAAATTATAAAAATGTTTATTTTTTATAGCCAAGTGGACATTATGTGCACATTTTAATCTGTCAAAAATATTTTTATTATAATACCCTATATTCTAAGCTGTGAACTGGAAGTTTTGGCATATTTGTGTATTTAGTTAAACCCGGGGGTTAAATGTTCTCTGAAAACTCAAAGATGCTTTATAGGAGCTGTCAGTCAATCCCTGAAATTTTCCATTGTCTTCTAGTTCTGGTATTTTTTCTATTAACTGACTTCCTTGTTCAATTTATGAACCAGATTTCCTCTGCTTTGAAACAGCCTGCCCTGAATTATTACTGTACACAGTGGGAGAGGTACTCTGGTAACTCTGGTGTAGAAAGGGTCTCGGCCTTAACTCTTGCAGAATTGAGCTAACTTGTAAACCTGCCTGAAGAGTGACCTTGGATTATTTCTTGCAGGCAGCTCGCAATTGTCTATAAGATTATTAATTGTGCAATGGAGGTAAAATTTTTATTTTGAATAGAAACTGAATTTGTATTAAGTTGCAAAGAACTTTAATAAAGCAAAAATCTCACAGGTAATAAATCAGCTAAAAAATTATGCAGAAAGTACCTGAAATCTAAAAAATTGTTGCTTACACAACATACTTCTTTAAAACAGTACATAAAATTATTCACTGATCATCATGAAGGAACAAAAACTTGAGAAAATAGAAGCAAAAGGCAAAGGAGATACACCAGGATAAAAATATGCAATTTTTTTAAACCAGATTAATTAACTTTAACTATGTGCTTGATCCAAGAAATTAATATTAAGTTTTCATAAATTTATGGTATTTTTGCTGGAAGCAGTTCCAGTCCAGCTGAGAAGCAGAGACCTGGAGAAACTAAAGATTTATTCACTTGTAATTATGGGGGTTACTTTAATTGCAGTGAATGCACAAATTATTGTTGTTCACTTAGGTAGAATATAATAAGACCCAAAATTGGTTTCAATTGTTCTCTTCCGGTGCTACTAAAGCCGCCATTTAAAACCTCAAAATCAACAAATGGGAAAACAAATGTCATATTTGGAACACTGGAAAGGTAACAAGTTGCTGCAAAAGAAACAGATGCTAAGAATTTAACAGCATATTTCAAAAAAAGTGATAAACTGGAAAAAAACCACAGAAAAATGTCTGTGATTCTGACAAAGCAGTCAGAGTCCTCAACCTGTTCTTAATTCTGTTCTTAATTTAAAATATACACTGCAGTTCTACTTCTATTTGCAACTTTATCACTCATCCTTAATACACTAAAGCCAAATAGACAAAAGTAATTTACATCGAGCAAAACCCAGAAACTGATATTTGCAATATTCTGCACTGACTTTATTAACCAGTAATCTCAGGGACTCTCTGGAACTAAAAAACAAACAAACAAACAAACAAACAAACAACCCCCCCAAACAAAATAGGACTCCTAATTAAAAATACAAGAAGAAAATGCTGCTGCACTTTAGCCTTCTTCCACTACAACTCTTGCACAGTGCTTTCTTCTGAAACATGCTTTCAGAACACCCTGTCTCTAGAGCAAAATATCAAGTAAAACATAAATCCACATAGTGCTGTTATCCACTTTCTTATCAGCACCATGTCTAATTAAGCTTTTGTAACTGCTGGAAGCCATGTCTATTCCTCTCTTTTTCATTAGTTGAAAGACTATTAAAATACAATGAATACGTTAAAAAATTAATTTGTAAACAAACTAAAAATGGGGAGGAAAGATTGGTGCATGAGGAAAGAAAAAAAACCCACCACATTACAAGATCATTTTGATGCTCCCCTGCATAATGTTACAACACTCTAAAGACTGCTCTAAATTACAGTAAGCTTTAAGGATGGACTCAGGCACTGGTGGAGGAGTGCTCTGGAAGAGAACTGAACACATCTACTTCTCTGCTTTTGCTACTGAAGGCATCTATCCCACACACCACTGGGGAATGCCACTTTTCCACAAGCTCTGTTAGGGGCCTTGAATTTCACAAAAAGTGGCTTTGACCAGCCTGACTATCAAAGAAAGGTTAGAGCATAAGCTGAATGTTGTTGCTTTTTTGCCAGCTACAATCCAACTAAGACCTCCCTTTGACTGACATGTGAGAGCAGGAAAGGGATGGATGCTTTGATTCTTAGTCCATCACCTTTGTCTGCTTCTGATACAAGACAAAGCCCCCAAAATCACTAGGAATGCATACAAACCAGTCTGACTTATCCCACCCCTGGTAGACCTCTCATCTGTCCTTTCAACCTATTTTTCAAAGCAATACATTTATGCAAAAGGACTGTCCCTCCGAAAAGATCAGTCAAAAGTGCTCTTTATTCAAACTGGAATCTGAAAATATTTCTGATAGCAAAAAAAGGTACTTTTTCTGCACTGATTTTTAACAAAAACATATATGCTACCAAAACTCTCCTCTAGAAGGTAATCTAAAAAGATGTGCCACTTTGCTTGACATTTCCCTTCATATAAAAAAAAATCCATTTTGTGTCACCAGTATGCAAAAGAATGTCAGAACAACTGAAGTGCTTCAGTACAAAATCTCTAGACCGTCACCCTGCCACTAGGAGGAGTACATCTGTACTTCTATTTATAGGGGGAGCAGCAGGAAGAACACTCAAGCTCTGGACAGTCTTTGCCTGTTTCACTAGCTCACACCCTCAGTTTCCTCACTTTCCCCAAGACAAATGCACAGTCTTTTTTGGCATCATTAACTTCCTGCTTTGTTTTCTACTGCTCCCCTGGTGAATTCTAATATGCTACATTGCCTCTTGGACTCACAGAATTGTTTAAACTTCTCTTCTGAGCAGCAATAACTAATTTAGAAATCATCATTATAAGTGTGTTTCCTTGTGTAGATTGTTCAGATTTTATCAACCTTAAATTTCATCCAGAATTTTTGCCTGGTCTTTTAGTACTGTCCAAGTCTTCTGTGACTAGGCTTGCTTTATTGAACCATCTTTAGCAATTTGTAACAGTGCCAAACATTGTCAATTCACTATTCAAATCACTTACCTGAACATTCAAATGAGAAAGCTCAGGGATGTAATTTTATTCATTATGAGAACGCTTATTTTTAAATGAAATGTTTTACAGTAATTTTAGCAGCTTATAATGTCACACAGCACTTGTCGAGCTGACATGACTGCTTTGAGGTCTAAGGTATAATTAGTGTGAAAGCACATCAAATTTGGGATTGACTTGAGTGAGATTTATCAAATATTTAGTTTAACACCCAGACTTTAGGATGTTGCTGAAAGGGTGTGTAAGCTGAGATGTAAAATTAAAAAATAAAACAAAATGCTTCCATAAACCATAAATTCACACTTTTCAAGCTCTGATATTTTTGTATATTGTATTATGATGGAATAAATAAGTGTTCTAATTAGAACTATCTCATAGACCAGCACTAAAGTGTAACTGATTTTCAAATACATTCTATTTTTTGACTGTTATTGTTGAATGTTATTAACTCTGTGGACCAAGAAAAAAAGACTTCAGAAGCCATCAGCGCAGGATATCACAGTGCAAATAAGAAATACAACAAGCCACAGGGTGGTCAGGAATGTTTCATTTTATGCACTAAAGGCAATATGTTCTTCATTAATTGTATAAAGTCACTTTTGTGATTTAAAGTACCTAATAAAGAAGGAAACTGCTCCTTACTAGGGATTTGAAAAGCCCTGAATGGTTTGACGACAAGATTGTCACTGTCAGTTAATAATTCCATTCTCATTGAACAGCTCTGACAATGTAAAATCACTCTCAAAATAAACTCTCATGCTAGGCAAAAGTAATAGTAAAATAGATTGGGAAAGTTTTTCTACAGAGCTATTTCCCCACTTCATAAGCAGGGATAGGCAAATGCAGCTACCAGTAACTGAACTAACTCTAGGTTAAAATTATCAGTTACAAATAAACAATTTTTTTTTTCAAAATTCTCAGGTCTCATGCATAATTCAAAATGAGAACAAAGGCTAAATTATAAATCACCAGATTAATTAATTAATTATAAAAATTCTGCATTCCCCACTTATAAGTATGCAAATACTTCACAGTCTACACAGACACAATAAACCCTTTCTTCTCTAGACTTCTACAACCACGACCACACTAGGCATTATGACCCTTGAAAAGTGTAAACTTTAAATGAGGTCACTATATGGATTTTCCTATTGTGAATTGTCTGACCCTCTTCTGAAGAGGTAAGCATTTGTCCTTTATTTTGAGGAGATATGGAAATGGAGGCTGAGCATTAAAGTGTTCATAAATTGAACACTTTTACGATGCAATGTGTAAAATATGAAACGGAATTGAATTTGTGTGATACAACTGAAGCAAAAAATGTTATGCCTTTCTTGGAGTGATCTGTGTATAGATATATGTAGTGCTCAGTCTTAGAAAGTGTGTCTGGTGGATTAAAATGGTATGTTAACAAAGAAATTAAGAAAGATAGTGAGAGAGGTATTGTCTAATGTGTGTGTTTCCTGTTGCCACATATTGCTGAGAAAGTTCTTTTTCTTTTGATTAATAGAAGACAAGGAAAGATTTTTATATGATAGTGTGGTCTTGAACTTCTTCCAGTGCCTCAGACTAAACACACTTGGATATATCCTGCCAGTGAATTTACTGCCAATTAAGAAATAGTGTGCATAAACGAACAGTCAATCTCAAAGGAAAAGCAAAAGAAAGTACTTTTCAATATGACATTCAGCAAATTTCATATTACAGGAACAGGTCTTCACCAGTTTATTTTTCTATATGGCATAGAAGCCAAGAACAAAGCTATGAGCCCTCCAGTTGCCAAATGTTACAAATCAAACTGTCATCTACTTTCCTCAAAAATTGTGTAGAGTGGTAAGGAGACTACTGAAAATTTGAGTAAGCCAGTTAATATTCTCTCTTGGCTTCTGTTTAGTTATCTTCACTGCTGCTCAGTATAGTGTACTTAAGTAGACCTACATGCATTTTTTACATTTGTTACAAAAATTTAAATCATGGTGAGTAATAAATAACCTGGGTTCAAGTTTAATAAATGCTGAAACCTCACCTCCATGGGAAGTTGGGTATAGAGTGAGTTTCAGAGTAACAGAAATCCAGGTGTTGGAAGAGCAACCTGCAAGATTAACAACAGTTCTCCCTTCTCCCTGGTCATAGATCATTTTATACTAAGAGAGGTTTACAAGACATGTATAGATTTTGCTACATTTACATATCCTATTTAAAATTTTGATCAGTGTAAATAAGCTGTTTCACAGGAGATCTTACCATTTATATTTTGGCCAGGATCTTGTGAAACTTTTTAATCAAGATTTTCATTAAGAATTTTTTTCCCTTAGAAATTTTATCTTGTTAAGATAAACAGAGAAAATTGTTCTGAAATCCATGAAGAAAGACTGGGAAAGAGACAGTTGTCCAACTAGAAGTAGAAATGGCTTCAGGAGCACCTAAGAAGCTCTGAGAAAGGAGAACAGAGCTGTGCTTCTCACAGTGGAGCATGAACTGGGGCAAGCGGGTTGAGAAAAGACAATGGACATGATCTGAAGAGTTTTACCCCCATGAGGAAAGTCAGGCAGTGGAACACATTTGCCTAGAAAGGCTGAGCAATCTCCATTCCCAGAGTTTCTCATAATATGTTTCGAAAAAGCCCTGAGCAACCTGGTTTGATCTCATAGCTGATCCTGTTTGCACACAACTTTGGACTGAGGCTATCTCAAATTCCCTTCACTGTGTGAATGATCCTGTGATCCTATGCTAATATCAAAAATCAAACTTCAGCATTTAATATTTTGAAGGTTCCATCCAACATATGTTCCTGCTTATCAGCAATTGATTTTTGTACTTATAAGAGATAGTTGAAATATTTAGTGTAGGTTCACTTATATATTCTATATAAAGATAGTTCTGAAATAGATATGACATACTTATTTTATTTTAAAAATAACTGGCATTTTTGTACAATTTGAAAAAAATTCTAATTATATTTTTTATATTTCTTCCTAGATTTTTTTTAATCAGAATAAGAGCAACAACTGAAAATCACAGATATGACAGCCATTTCTTAGGAGTTACAAGAAAACCTCAATCTCTGCTTTTGTTTCATAAAGTATATATTGTTTTATTCCTCAAATTTTCACAGTTAAATAAAATTTTACTTTAATTTTGAATTCTAAAATATAGTATTATTTTTCATCATAAAGATATGATTTCAAGTATATAAAAATATTACCAAAATCTGTAAGCACAGCTGTAACCTTAGTTAGTCTCTAGAGACATTGAAATCCCCCCAAACCAAACAAAACCAAAAAAACCTCTCCTATGACTTCTTCCTCTTTTTCTCTCCCATCAAATCTTTTCTTTTTTGTCCAAACTGAGGTATTTATAAGTGATGGAAATGCAGTGAAGGAAAATAATATATACAATTGGTAGTCTAGGAGTTCGTAGAACTCTTCATATGCATTTTCTTGATAACATATTTTCTGTAGTTTCAAATCTGTGATGAAATATGTCTTTCAGTGATTATTCTGTACAATTTACCTTTATAATATTTCTACATACTATAAGAAAAGACGATGTTGAAGGGGTAATAAAAAATTAACTCCGAGCAAAAGATTGACTAGTCAACCAATGTCACCCTTCATGTTATCATTTCTCACCCACTGTATGTTTGACAGTTCTTCATAAGCCCATTTTACTTGATCTCAATAACAATCACTACCAAATTTTCTGAAGGTCAACTCATTTGTCTTAACATTCAGGTTTCCTCCTATTCTCCTTGAGCTGTGAGCAATGTTGGCCTTCCAAGTCCGGTAGCAGGTGGGCAGGAATGGATTCAACCTAAAGTCATAGACATATGAAGAGAAAATTGTCTTTACCAAGAAGAAAAATATACCCCAAAGAAGTAAAGGACCTGTGTTCAGTGGTTTTATCAAATTTGACAAGCAACCTTATTGCAACCAGAGGAATGTTGCTGATCTTGGGTACGTGCAAGAAAAGCCAGAACATGCTGTTACTAATATATAATTAGGACAAAGTTAATTCTTTCCCAAAACTCAGAGACTTTAAGGAACAACTTGGACTTAGAGATGCCTAAGAAGTTGCAAATTCTAACCTGAACTGTTGTTCTGACTGAGGCATTAATTGTACCATAATTGCATTTTCCATGTTACAGCAATTTCTTTATTAGGACACTCTCAGTGTCAGAATGACATGGCAGAGGTGATGATTTTAAGGTCTGCAGGATTCTGATCAAGGCTGCTGCTGAAATAGTAACTACAGAGAAGAGAAAGGAAACTAGTATATGTCACATTGAGGCGCTCAGCAATGAAAAATGTAGGAGCTCAAATTTACAGGCCACATCATAGGAAGAAATGTGTGTCTTTTGCTTTTTTTTAAATTTTGGGGTGGGCTTTTTGTTTGTAATAAATACGCTTCCAAATACTCTATAGAAAAAACAAATTCAAGGTCAGTTATGAGCTACTCCTGAATGGGGAGTGACTATATGTGCTTTTGTTATGTACTATTCTTGAAGGCTAAGAGTAATATAGACTAAAAAGCTACAAAACTGTGGAATTAAATTCTAATATAAAAATCTTCCAGAAAAATAAACAAAAAAAAATCTGAAAATTGTTGTTCCAGTGAAATCATAAACCTAAAATGCAAAAAAGCCCATGTCATCCTTATTTTCTTTAAAAAATCTTGATTTGCTAAATTTTACATTCAAGTAATATAACATCATCATTTTCAATTGGAAAGATGACCTGTGGTGACTAATCATTTTCAGCAAGTAAACATTTTCTTTAAATAAAAAAGACCCTGTTCCCACTTTGGACGATAATGATGATTATTATTAAGTATTCTGTTTGTCTTCTTTAAATGTTCTTTAAAGTAGTTACTGACCCTTTATAATTTGATTTAATAGGAAGGGCCTATAAAATAATACTGAGATTCTCCTCTTGTGCTCTTAGCTAGACTATTTGTTCTTCTTAGCACTTGAACAATTACTGAATAGGAGATTCTGTCATGCTTAATTGATATAGATTCCATTATTCCACCAACTGAATTATCATTAAGCATTGTGTTGCTAAGCTTTATGGTATGTCAGTCTTTCATTAGCATCAGTAGGCTTGCTTTATTCCTAATATATAACGTTTTCTTTTCAAACCCCCAAATGAAATTATTATCTGGCTAAAATTATTTAGTACAGATTCTATTAAGAACTGGAAAGATAGTTTAAAGAATTCTCTGTCCTGTAACAATATAATGAGATATAACTAGAAGATTTGAAAGGATTTACATTAAATTAAGATTTTTTCAAAAAAAAAAAGTTAAAAAACCCCATTTAATTATTCTGATCCTAATAA
>VZRQ01002661.1:55424-144083 GCA_013397975.1 Machaerirhynchus nigripectus | reverse complement strand
TATGATATTTTATTATTAATACCTATTTTCTATTAACTAAAAAAACCAAAAAAAAAACCCAAAAAACCCAAATGAATTTTCTTTTGCATAAATGTCACATCATATCTGAAATGCAAGAAATTTTTTTTTCTGATGTTATGATTAGAAAAGATACTCCTATAACAAAAAAATCTTTAGAACTGAAAGTATCAGAAAAATTCAAATTATTTAAGCCTTTCAGCATTTTATTTAATAGATCGAGATAAATGTTTAAGTATATCCAAATGCTTATTTCTTCTTTAGAGTTTTAAGTGTGCTGTAAGTGGAATGTTACAGATTCATTTCCATGATGATCATCCGGAATTTCCCCAAATGAGCAAAAAAATCCCCACCAAAAACATATGGGGGGTGGGGAGGTGTGGAGAGAGAAAGAGGGAAAAAAGAGAGATTACAGTGAGATACGCTTTATTTGACATATTCTCCCTATGGAACAATTAATTTGGGGAATTTAATGGAGTTTTTCACTAACTGATAGAGTTGTGTAATGTTTCTCCATTCTTCTATTAAAATATTCTAATTAAATCAGTCATCCTAGTCCCATCTGTTATATACTGCTCTCATGTGGGGTGGCTGCTGGATTCTCTCCAGGGCAGCCACTGTATTTAGCTCTCTTCATGGCTGGTTGGATGTCAGACACAGCAGAATCTTGTTCTCAGTTAGAAATTACTGCTAAAATATATTTTGCTGTTACATCACACATGAAAGAAACCCCAGGACAATATGCCCATCAGTAAAAATTGTAGGTTGACAAGAAAAACTGAATCATATCTCGCTGTTATTTTCTGTGGTACTGGAATTCTTTTTAGTTCTTTTGAGACAAGGAAGGACAAATACATCTTGGAGAGAAAAAAAAAGGTGTCTAATTAGCTATCAAAGTATACTTTGAGCACTATTCTCCTCCATGTCAAAGAAGACACTCCTTTATAATAATTGCTGTAGAAACTGTTTATCAAAGGAATGTTAACTGAGTAGATGACAGATTATCTGTGGTGCTTCAAGGGCAACTGAAATAAAACACACTCGCAAATCTTCACAAGCGCATCACAGAGCTGGGTGTCACCAGACCAGTTGCTTACAGCACTTTGGACAAAACCCTGGTTCCACTGAAATCTCTGAATTTTACACTGATTTCAGCACAGCCAGGAATCTGTCAACTAACTTAAACTAAATGTGGCTCGTTCACTCCCCAGAATAAATGAGCTTTATATTTTTCAAGGTCAAATTTGTTTAAATTAGTTCAGCTCTGATTACTCTGTCACAGGAAGGAGGTACCACCACTTTAGCTAACCGTATAGCTGTGGTGAGAGACACATGTTCAAGTGGAAAGATTTATCATGTTTATACATTGGGTTGATAGTTTATATTCTATGTCTGTAAAATTTGCAATAAATATGTAGAGTCACCTTTAAAACCAGCCAACCATCAGCTGATTCTCTTAAATGGTTATGTTTTTCAGGCTCTCATAAATTTTCTTTAAAACTTCCACACAACTTTCTGTATCTATTTGCATGAATATAATATAAATACTTGTCAAAGGGTGAAATATAATAATTCTGAACTCCTTTACAGGAGTCATGGGGTAAGCAAAGTATTTTGCAGATTTTCACAGGTGAAGTATAACCCTACAGAGTCTAGTAAAGCTTAATGGATAGCAAAAGACTTGCAAACAGATTTTAGCAGAGCCTATGGACAGTATTTGTGAAAAGTAATGACAAATGAAGTGTTCAGCACACCCAAGTACTTGCAGATAATTATTGAATAATAGTTCCTATTGAAAAAATACAACTTTTCTCCTCCTTAATGTGGTCCATTAAACTCCTAGAGAATTCTGTGACAGCAGAATTAGGATTTGCCACTGAAAACTAGGGCAGACAGTGTGCAGACGGTCCTCACATCAACATATATACTGTAAAGGAGTGAGAGATTTGATTCCCTGAATAAGCTTTATGTCCTTCTCCTTTTTAAAACCCAAAACACTAATAAACTTCCATTGAAAACATGCAGTGTCTAATTAATTGGGCATTCCTTTTTTCAACTTAAAAAACAACTTATTCAGTCAGAGCATAGTATACTGAAAGGATCAAAAAGCTATCAATTAAAATATTATGAAGATGGAAGTATACAATTAAGATAGTTTGTGAAATTATTGGGGAAAAAAAACCACGAAAATTTATACAAAACATAGAAAGCAAGGAAAAGAGATATACAGAAGTTTTCTTCTGAGTTAACAGCTAGTCTGACCAAAATATCTTCACTCATAAATAACTGTATGTATTCACATTCTAAATTACATACCAAATATAGCTATACACATGAAGTCTAGAAGTTTTATGAAATATGACATTAAGATTACCTACCTCTAGTACTTTCCTAACTCAAAAACATATTTCTTAATGATATGCACCTCTTAAAATGAGATTTATTTATACCAAACTTTTGCTCTTTCTTCAGTAAGAAATCTGTCCCAAAATGTAAACTTATTTCAACTAGTCTCTCTATAATTCTATTTAAAATTTTAAAATATAAATTTTACGTACAATACAAGAATTTTAAAACCATGTCATAACAAGTCCTTATGGAAAACCGCATAGATTAGTTTTTCTAATGTATCTTTTAATTAATCATGGATCATAGTGGAAGTTGTCCCTGCCCATGGCAAGGGCTTTTGAACTAGAAGATCTTTAAGGGCCCTTCCAAACCAAACCAAATTCGGTTTTTCTGAGTATTCTGGATTACTGAATTTGAATGCTGCTTTCATTCTCTTGTCTATATGAACTGCTGTATTTGCTGTTCTTTTGTCAACTATGACTATTATTATTAGTGCATAATTAATGGTTAATATTTAAATCTACAATTGTACTTTTACTTTTGTTGGTTCTTTGGTTTTGATTGCTTTTATAGGTTCAGTGGTTTCTGTTAGAGATCAAAAGTCTTTGCCTTTTCTCAGCCAGATGGTTTCAGTTTCCATGTTCAGTGGGAGGGCCACCTTCCAAAGGCCAGCTGGATAAAAAAAGAGCAAGCAGCAAAGAGTAGGAAACCACATCTTCAATACAAAGCCTTCAGAAATATCAAGGCAACCACAAAAGGCAGGAGGTAAAGTAGTAGAATAGAAGAGACAGTCAAACATGTAATATGAGTTTTGATATTTAATATAATTTCGGTAAGACACAAGATGAGTATGACTCTACCACAGGCACATGCCATCAACCCTCCTAACAGACTGCAAAGACTGTTTCCCTCAGTAACCACTGAAAAATAAAGTAAGATAAAGGTTCTTTCATGATGCAAAATGGTTCCATTACTTAAGTGACTTTTCACAGTATAAAAATGTGTGATGGAAAAGACCTATTAAACCACTGATTCATTTTACTGCTATTGAAGAATTAATCAATAATTTAGATATCCCTGCCATGTACATTTGATTTTAATGTGTTCATGAATTATCATGATTTTATTCCTTGGGGAAATAGAGCCCATCCTCAGTTTATTTTACCTGACATTTAGCTTTATCTAATTATTTTTCTTAGTTTGAATCATTTGCTCTTACCTCCCTCTACATAATTTAGTTTTCTCTTTTCTTTTGGTAACAGAAAGCCACTTCCAAGAGGATTTTTTTAAGCTGTGTTTTAGTTATGAAATGTTTATCTTCCTATTTTCCAGACTGAAATTCATTGACTTCTACAAAATCCTGATCAAATCCTAAAATCTCCAGTTTAGACACTAGTGCTGATTTCGACACTGCTCCATGTAGAATCAGGTATTTTTGTAAGACTGCAAAATGTCTGTAAAAGACAACAAAATTGAAATGGTGGAGTTTCATGATACTTTATACAGAAGCAGATCACTCTAACCCATAATTTGTTTTGATATTAAACATGCATATAAGATATTTTACTATTGTTTGATCGTTTGTTTCAAATTTCATATAAAAATATGGGTACAGTTAATTCAAAAAGACATTTTAGATTTTCCCACCTATGGGGAGCAATATCACTGTAGAAGGAAAAATATTTTTCAAACAGGAGCTAGTTCTCACTTCTAGTCCTAGAGGACTAGAGATAATGAACTGTAATGTTGTGACATTTTTATGTACTGAAACAGTATTTCTAATTTTAACAGATTTTTAAAGTTCTCCTTGAGACTCCTCTTCTATAAACCTCAAAATATTGCTATGAAGGTAAAGCATTTACTATCATACACAAAAGTAAAATAATTCCAAATAAAAGCAATGGGTAGTCTAAAGTATTAGGTTTTATTTTTTCCCAGTCTCCGTTTTATGGAATATTGCATGCTGTAGGAATGTCAGTATTGTATCTTGTTTTGTTTAGCTCTTGTATGGAGGTAGGTGTTGACTTTCCATTATCAGCTAAAATATGTCGTTTGAAAAGGGATTTTTCTCCTTCTCTTTCATAACACCCCTGAAATGGCTTTTCCAGAAAGCATTTCTGAGTCCAAGCTAAGCAGGCAAGGGAAGAGAATGAAGAGCAGACTTCCAAGCCAAGCCCAGAGAAGCCAAGCACTTTTTGCTGGTGAAGAGAGCAGGCGTGGTGATGGATACTGAACACAAGCCATCCTTTTGTAATAGGTAGTCAGAGCAAGCCAAACCAAAATGCTTCTAACCTAGTTGTCATAAAGAAAGGCCTCATTTACAGACACTGTCTCCTGCTGGAGGCTTTCTGTGGCTTCCACTGGTCTTCACTGACAAGCATCGGTCTCTCAAGAGCTAACTGAAATTCAGGTGCATATTATATTCAAAAATTAGGTAGTCTTTATTGTGCACTTGTAGACCTCATCACACTGTCATACTCCACATGTAGCAGCAATTTCATAAAGGAACATGCTTTCTTTCAAAATGAATTTAAGTATAAAACAATTAAAATCTCAATATAGTTGCTTACAAAAACTTCCAAAATACTCCCATGGCTAATATACAAAATGTTGCTGTTACTTTTTGCCACTTACAAGGAATTTCCACTGTTTTTCATATTCATAGGGATGTTTTCCAGATATTAATACCTACTGGAGCATATATTTTTCTCAACAACTAAGATCATTGTGGTGATTTATTTTGCATTGGTAAAAACCTTTTCTGAAAGTGAAATGGCAAATATTTCCTCGTTTTCTCTCCTCTTGCTCATATAAGATGTTTCTAACCATGGCTTTGGCTGAGCAACAACTCTGAGCTAAACATCTAATGGACAGGCAGCAAGTTAATGTCAGTGATGCCTGATATTGACACATGGGATCGGCGTAACACACAAACAGTGGAGCAGTTCAAAAGCCTGTTGACCACTCATGGTGAGTTCATTATCTAGCACAAAATAGGCAGGCAAGTATATAGGACTGTGGTTTGCAGAGAGAGGGAAAGTGGGAGGATTTATTTATTTTTGAAAGAACAAGTAGGGCAGTTGGAAAAGATAAGTCAGTTAGCTACAGGGATTAAAATGTTCTTGCAATTAAATTTAGGGGAATGAGAATTCTTGTATCAAATGCAAAAACAAGTCTATAGCTGCATAGCAATCTTTACATTAGTTATATTGAATAAATCTTGATTATTTTAAACTAAATTAATTTTTTTTTAAAAAATACCAATCTACAAGAATGTTTACTACATATTACAAATATTAAATAATACTGTCTTTCTAGGAGTAGAAGTAATATCTACTGAGGATTTCTTGACTAGAAAACTGTCCTCTGTGCCCTGAAATGTAAAGTGGGTTTTTTTCTCCAGACACAGTGAATAAAGAGTTGCAGTGCAGCTCTTTGGAGCCTGTGAGCAAAAAGTGACAGAAGAATGTGCAAGAAGCAGAGACAGAACTGTTCCAAGAGGCAAAATGGAGAACATCACCCAAATCTTTCTTGAGACTGAATCAGTCATGTATTATGAACATGAAAATATCTTTGCACTCTCAGTGTAAAGGGCTTACCTACTTTTTTCTCAGTATAATTTTTTCTAAAAGGTATAAAACCTAGGCATCAAATGTAAAAAAAAAAAAAAAAAAAAAAAAAAAAAAAAAAAAAGAGAGAANAAGAAAAAAAAAAGAGAGAGAGAGAAAAAAGAAAATTATAAATTTGCAATTATTTTGTATTATTTCTTATTATTTAAATCAAATTAGAGCGTGCATCTAATTAGGGTCACAGACTGTATAAAGACTTTGCTACACCCTTAAATATACTTTCTTATTTCTACTTACTCATATACTCTTCCTCCTCTGTCTTCTCCTCCCTTCCTTCAGGAGCAATTTCCATGTGAAATGTAAAGCAAGTCACATTTTGTCCTGATTGAACACTTACAATTTAAGCAAATGCACTCTAAGTAAATGTTTCAATTATATGATAAAATATAATGGAAATAAAAATAAGGTGCCCTGTGAATTTTAAAAGAATTCTCATATGGAATATATTTTCTGGAAAAAAACATCTAAAAATTAATTAGCAATACAAGCAGCTAACATAAAATAATTATTAATAAATAGTAAAGTCCACAATATCACCACTTCTAAGAGAAGTAATATTACAATGCAAGGTATCACCAAAATGTCTGACAATGCAGGTATGAATCCTGAATCTTTCCAATGCAGCATCAAAACTGCTTAGTATGCAAATTCAGTGTCTGGGCATTGGACTGTGTCTTCAAACTACTTCTTTTAATAAAGGAGAACGTTGCACTAAAATGTCATTTAGGGAGAACTGGAAAGCATTTCAACATTCCTAAAGTTTTTTCACAAGTTCCAATATAGAAATACTAGGTTCTGTATAAGTACCTCAAGAAGGAAAGAAGGGGGAAGGAAGGAGGGATGACAGGGCAAAAGGATGAAAGATAGGAAGGCAATTCAGGCATAAAAATTTATTTCTGCAATCACCACTGCAAGTATGGAATGAGATTTCTGGTTATAGATGCATTTCATTCAGATGAAAGACAAAAATACTTCATTGTTTCATGCCATGCCAAAATGGGGTATTGTCTAACTTTGAAAATCTCCCAGCTTAATTGCTTTTATTTATAATAATGATTAATAATCTTTCCAAAACCCATTTTAGTCCTAAATATAGGCAGCTAGATAGATGACTGTTCATTCCCACAATAATACTTAGACTGTTTAGACTGGAACACAGTCTAAAATAGATGTCACCATGGGAAAAAAAGAGAAAAAAAAAAGTTAAATCTGTTCTTATTTGAAATGAGTTCTTGTATGAAGGCTAGTATGATGTAAAGTTTTCTCATATCTTTCCAAGATGCAATTGTCTGCTAACTTCCACATTTTTAGCCTAAAGAAAACAAGAGGACAGTAGGACTTCTAAAATGTCTCTCCAGGAAAATTAGAATTCAGAAAGCAAATCACATAATCCAAGCAGAATTTCAAAGAAAGTGGAATGTCAAAAGAACATAAAATATTGAATGGGTGGTATGAATGACTAGCAGACCCCCATCTCAAACATGGTGTTAGTATGACAAGTAACAGGACACCTATTCAATGTGTGTACCTTTCACATGTAAAAACACTGACACTAGAAAAATATAATTGTAACATCTTTCTAATATGCACAAATGCAAAAGTGCCTAACAAATGGACCAAATGAAACCTGCAGTCAATTTTTCTCTTTATGGGAAAATCTTGGCTATGCATATTGCAGAAATATCACATAAATGTTTCTAAATGCTACCCATCATTAAGGGCTGCTGGTTCCCAGAGTCCATGGACGTGTAATATACTAAAAAGCAATCACTTTCCTGGGATAAGAATCAAAAAATGAAAAAGTATAGTTCAAAAAAATCAAACAAACAAAAAACCCAACAGTGAAATAAAGTAATCCTGTTCTACAGATCTCTTTCATGGTTTCTTTGCCCCTATCTTTCATTGTGTCTTCTGAGACTTGTTGTAAGATTCCAAGAAGTGTTTTAAGGTTAAATTTCTTTCTGTGTTAATCCTGTAAGCTTTTCCCTTTGGAATCCTAACTTGAATGACAGACTGTTCATTCACAGTGTCCAAACTCTATTTGTTTTAGTAATGAGGCACTAATGCAGCATTGCTCAATTCTCAGCTGTCTAAAGATGGGTTTTATTTTCAGAGGCACAGATCCATCTCCTAGAGAAACACCAAAAAACTATTTAGGTAACAGAGAGAGAGAGAGAGAGATGTCCCTTCACAGCTACATGACTGTGAACAAGCTACACAGAACATTTTCACTGTGCTTAGCAATCAGCAGTAGACCACAGAGTAAAACAGTAAATAATGATTTCCAGGACTCCTATCATCTTATGAAACATTTCAAAGGTAACACACTTCTACCTGGACTGTTAAGTGATGTTTGACATGTCATCTAATGTCATCTATTAAGACAGCTAACTGTTGGTGTGTGTTTCTTCTCTCGTTTTATGATGCTGATAAAGGCTGACTCTCACCGCCTTGTCATTTCAACCCTTACTGCTGGGTTTGGTCAGCCCCTGACCTTTACCAACCAGCTTAGCTGCAGCCTCCTTCTGCCAGGTTGAGTTTCATTGGGTTTTCAGTATGACCACTCCTCTGGCATGAACCGTGAGGCATATGGAAAGTGACGAATGACAGCTATTTGTTCAGGGTGGTTGAAACCACCCAGCTGCTTATCAGGAAGATGCTGAAGGTTTCCTTTATCTACCTATACATAAAAAGAAAAAGAAAATTAAATTACTGAGAAACAAGAAATTATCATCCAAATTATGATATAGCCAGAAATATCTTGTAATTTCTTTACTATAGTATCTAAATTACAAATACTATGATTAATACTGCAAGATCTTGCAAGTAATAACTTACATTTATGGTTTTGCAACTCTCTATGGAAAAAGCATTCACCTTCAAAGAGTACTTTATACATCTGTTTTACCATAGCACTTAGGATCAAAGGTAATTTTAACTAAGTTTATTCAAATTATCTTAAAAATTCAGTGAAGTACAGCACTGTACTATTTCAATGCAAATTCTCTATTTGTGAACTTAATCCTCTTGTGAATTCTGCAGGGATTGTAGTGACTGTCCATATATTTTATAGGAAAAAGGATTTTGTGTCCAGATGATACTGAATCCAAAATATTTGGAGAACTAATCTGAAATAAGATATTTGATTAGGTTTCACATTGTAGCAGTGAATTTACAGTTATTATTTCTTTCTTTGTTGTTGTGGTTTCACCCCAGCCAGCTCCAAGCTCCACACAGTCGCTCACTTACTCCCTCACCATCAGGATTGGGTAGAGATTTGGAAGGGTAAAAGCTAGAAAACTCAAGAGTTGAGATAAAGACGGTTTAATGGGGAAAGCAAAAGCCTCCCACAAGCAAAGAAAAGTGGGGAATTAATTCGCTGCTTCCCACGGGCAGGCAGGAGTTCAGCCATCTCCGGGAAAACAGGCCCCCATCACACATAACTATGACTTGGGAAGACAGATGCCATCCCTCCAAATGTCCCCCCGTTCCTCCATCTTCCCCACACTTTATATACTGAGCATGGTGCCGTATGGTCTGGAATATCCCTTTGGTCAGCTGGGGTCAGCTGTCCTGGCTGTGTCTCTTCCCAACCTCCCATGCACCCACAACTTTCTCACCAGTGTGGCAGTACAAAAAGCAGAAAAGGCCTTGGCTCTGTGCAAGCCCTCCCCAACACTAACAAAAACATTTCTATCTTATCAAACCTGTGTTTAGCACAAATCCAAAACACACAGTCCCACATTAGCCACTGTGAAGAAGTTACTCTACCCCAGCCAAAACCAGCAGAGTTTCTTACTTCTTTTAAATAAAAATTCTGCTATCAAGATATCCATTCTGTCAGTTTAAAAAATAGCTATGATGCATATTTGTAGACCATTAAAATGAAATTCTACAGATGATGAAATTCTTTTACTTGAAATTTTTCCAAAATAATTTTTATTTTATTCTAAATCATGGCATATTCAGGGACTGACCCATTAAAAAACTAATTCTCCCCTCCGTTTCCTGAAGGACAGGAAAAACATCTGCTTTCTATTTTTGCAAGGTGTTATCACAAAGTTTTACCTTTCAAAAGTCTGTTTTCTGGGGATAATTTTCTTTGATTCATAAATGTTTTTTATTCTGTCTCCCTGTCCTTGTATAAGATTTTTAAAAGTCATCGAAGTGCCATATGCTAAAAGTTATACACATGAAAGAAATTAATAAGTATATATTTACAACTGCACATACTAATTCTGCAGTACCTATTTTTCAGTGCATCAGACATTCTTCATGACTCACAAAGTTTTCCATTTTTTGTCTTCACCCATTTATCAAGGCAAAGCAAGAGATCAAAGACAACATATCCAGTTTTTTACTCTACCCTTTTAAAATTTAATTCCTATTAAAATATAATACTGTTTCTCTAATCTGTTAATACTGTGTGTGGAAATTGGAAGATATCATCTTCTGGAAAAAAAAGAAAATAATTTTTTTCTTCTTTGCCATCTGAGATTAATCCCACTGAACTAATGAGACTTTCAGAATGATCCCTATTAAGTAAAGCTGATTTTAGGAGCACTGTTTATGAATATTTGTGAACGAAAACGATCATATAAAACCTTGGAAAGTGACTCTACACAAATATTGTCTGACAGTGACCTAATTAGAGTCATTTGCATACTAATGAGACTTTGAAAGAGATAAGCAATAGCATGCTTGTAATAGATAATTAATTTGTGTTTCAAAATAAGCTATGGTTATTTAACCACAATTCATATGACACATTGAATTAGAGGAGTTGAGCAAGTTGTTTTATAACAATAAACAACTGTTACAGATTTTCAGTTTTACTTAAACTCCCATTCAAGAAATTTCCTTTATGGCAAAAAGGTAATGCTGTTCATTAAGCTTTGGATTTTGAAGTTTGTTTTGGGAAAAAAAAAAAAAAGAGCTAGGGAATAAAGTACTTCTGCATATCATAAAAGCAGCACAACCTGTGCCATATGTTGCCCCTCATTTAATATGTATATCAACACATCAGCCACTGCAGCTGGCGTATGGCTTCTTTTTCCTCCTAATCATTTTCCTCCTAATCATTTTCCTCTAGTCACATATTGTTTTATTTGTGCAAGACATGACTATACTTCATAACATGCCTTCCAATTCTGAAGTTTCATTTTAAGAAAAGAGGAAATGAGTGGTTTAAGGCTGTATTATAAGCTTAAAAAAGACACTGAGTTGTGGCTCTTGACATCTATTTACCAATGTGCTACCATTTTCAAAACACTGATTTTCACGTCTTTTCCTGTAAAAATTATGGTGAAGCCATAAGGCTCAGTTTTAGCTTACCTAAACTATATATAGTTGAAAATTAAAGTGGGTAAGTGCTGTTTCAGGTTAGAAAATGGCATTTCTCAAAGGTCTGACTCCTAAGGAAGAACATAGACTTTTGAGAAAGCTATTAATATCTAATCAATATATAGGTCTGAAAATGCTTTTTACTGATATGTAAGACACACATTTAAGTCTTAGGCCAATCTGACTTCTGCCTTCCTCTCCTACTGTAAGGTGATCACGTCTTTGTACAGCTTCTCTTTAAAGTCACTCTTCATATGGGGGCAGAATAAGGCTAAGTGACTCATGTTTAGCAGATTATAAAAAATACTGAATAGCTACATGGAAATGTAAAAACAAAAGGGAAAAATGTAAAAATAATTCAGACTGTCATTCCAGCCATAAAATTACAATTGGAAACGCAACTTTGTTGATTGGGCTGAGTCCCTGTAGACATCAGTGATAAGTAGTGTCCCCTGGGGGTCTGTGTTGAGACCAGTATTATATATCTTCTTAATGACATAGGTGAAGAGATCAAGTGCACCGTTAACAAATTTGCAGATGACACCAAGCTGAGTGGTACTGTTGACACACCTGAAGGAGGGGATGCGGTCCAGAGAGACCTGGACAAGCTCAAGAAGTAGGCTACACTGCAAAGGTTTCATAAAAATGATGCAAGTTTAAAATAATACTAACATTGAAATAGTCTTTGTGTTTAGTAAAAACAGAGCCATCTTTAAACTCAAAGACAGTATATGGGGTTAACTGTGCCCATATTTCCTCTTCTACAATTAAAAACTGCATGGCATTTTTTTTCATTCTTACCCAAGTATGCCAATAGTCCTTTTACCTTCAGTAAAATTAATCCAACACTTAAATTTAAGTACATATTTGTAGGCTAAGTTTGGGCCTAGTCTTTTTGTGAAGAGAACTGCTCTGATAAAATATGGAAACTGATATGAGTAAACTTTAGCTGCAATATTTACCATTTAAATGTTTTGTTTACCGAAACAAACAAACAAAAAACCCCAACAACAAGATTTATTTTAAGAAAAACACAAACAAAAAGATCATGGGATACACAGCATACTTCTGAAAATATTCTGTTAAAAGCTTGAGACCTTGGTGAGGTGCAAGGTCCTAGTGTTTGAAGGAACTTCCCAAGTGGATGAGTATTTATTTCTGTGTATATAAACTTCCCTGTAAACAAAAGAGAAGTAAAACTTAGTATACAGTTCTACTGTTTTCAAGGAACATGGTGAAATACACTGGCCTAATATATGCCCAAAACTATGAATAGGTTGCTTTGCCTCAAGCAAAGATGGAGTGTATCAATGTCTCTCACATTTTCATCTTTTGTGACCCAAATCACAAAGCATACAGTTCCAGCTAATTCACTGCAACTTAGTACAAAACTGCAAAAGCTTTACAGTGTCTTCCTCTTCAAAACCATCAATCTCCATTTCATGTAAAACTGAGATTTGCCTTTGGTTTATTTTCATTAAGTCAAGTCACTCTGCAGTAAAACATTACTGTTAACAATTACACTGCACTTCGTAATGCCAAAAATATGCACTAAAGATATAATTGTGGGTGTGCAGTTCATATAATAAAAGGACTCTACAGAAAGATTTTCAGACATTTTATTTATCTTCACGGTAACTGAAAGGTCACCAACCAAGAATGACATTAACATGTATTTACAGCAACGAACTGTCTACCTTTGTAGACACAAAGGTACTTAGATGATTAATATCACATTTGAATGGCTCCACAGAAAACAGAAGGGAGGCTGGCTTAAGAGCAGTATTATCTAATGACAGACTTTTTTCATAGATTTTTCATATGTAGACCATAAGTCAGAGACTAATTTAGAAAACAATAGCCAGGAGTTCAGGAAAAATCATTCACTTGAATAGGCATCTAAAAGTAGAGACAAAAACTTTATATAGAGAACTTAGGATCTTTGTGGGATTTAGATATTTCTGGGTTTTTAGCAGACACAGGATCCATAATTTTTGAAAATATGGTATCGTTATGGGAGATCATTTAGTTCTTCAAAAATTCAATCTGAAAAAAGAAGGGTGGAGAAATGTAACTCAATATTAATAAATTAAATGTTGAAACATTGATATCCTTCAAAAAACTAAAGTGATCTTATTTGTTAAGCTGGAATAAAAATAAAAGCATATTATCTTAAATGATAAAGTTTTCCGTTTTTCAGTGTTTGTTTGCACGGTTTTGCTTGATAATGCAGAATTATACAAATCAAATATGATAATGTTGGGTTTTATGCAAGCTTGGTAAAGCGCTAAATTCTGGCATCAGTTTAAGAAATTTTCTTGCTGCAAGCTAAAGGAATCGGCCTTCATGCATAAAGCTGGGGAGCACTTAGAAAATAAACAGATAAAAGAGGTATAAGAAACATTGTAAGAGTAGTTCCTTCTCTAATAGCTCTCCTGAGAAGTCCCACTAATGGATATTATGGCACAGTTTCTGTCAAGCAATGCTAAAGATAAACATTAAGTTTTGCAATGAAGATCATTAACTTCTTGATTTTTGCATTAAAAAAACATTGTATGAAGCAGAAATTTTAGTGTGACTCATCATACAACTAGATAAGGTAAAACATAGTAACTGGATGCTGTTTAGTCTAATCTGATCTGACTGAACAAAACGTGTTGTGGTTCAGAATGATATCTTGAGGTAAGCCTTGTAGAAAGCCAAGACCTGAAGCTTCTCTACAGATAAAATCCCTGCATATCCTGGTGAGGTTGTACATCAAATCCTGTGTTTGGTTCTGGCCGCCTCGCTGAGAGAGACATTAAGGGGCTGAAACAAGTCGAGAGGAGGACAATGGAGCTGATGAAGGGTCTGGAGCACAAGTCTTGAGAGCAGCAGCTGCGGGAGCTGGGTGCGTTTAGCCTGGAGAAAAAGAGGCTCGGGAGATCTTGTTGCTCTCAACAACTACACGGTGGGGAGGGAGGATTCACTCTCTTCTCCCAGGTAACAGGTAACAAGATGAGAGGAAATGTTCACAAGTTGAACCAGGGGAGTTTTAGATTTGATACTAGGAAAACCTTTTACACTGAAGCAGTCACTGGACATTGGAACAGATTGCTCAGGAAAGCGATTGTGTCACAATGATGGAAATGTTCATTCAGCCTGCAGGTGTGGCACCTGGGGATATGGTTCAGTGGCAAATGTGGCAGTGAAGGGTTAACAGCTGAACCTGATGACCTTAGACGTCTTTTCCAACCTTAACAGCCCTATGATTCTATTACTGTAAGTAAACATGACATTAATTCTTGGAGAATCATAAGATGATCAGCATACTATTATATCCTGATATCTTCAGTATTGTTTTGGTGTTTGATAGAGATTGTAAAGCCATTAGATAAAGTAGACCAATTCCTTGTATGTCATAGATTACTTTATTGACTCATATGAAACATTTGTTTTAAGCAGGAACATGTTTCAAACTAAAAATTTGCTCTCATTATGCTATAATGCATGTTCTGGCAGATGAAAATATATACTGGTTTGATAACACAATGCAGAGTCTGAGGTTTGGGACTGAATTTAAGAGATGTATGAAGTATGTGAGTGAGGACTTGAGCCTTAGTTTAATCTGTAGAAAGAAAAAAAAGCCAAAATAAAAACAAAAAGCAGAATAGATAGGGGAAAACAAGTGTTTCGTTCCTTCGGTTGAGGTTTAGTTAGACGTGGTAAAATGGTTTGGATAGAAATAGCAGACAAGAATTCTGCATATATTGAGGAATATTTTGGCGTAAGACAGATCATCTACCTAACTGCAGGGCTAATTGAGCCCTAACTGAGGACTGTCTTCTGTAATATCTGTACACTTGAGGCTGATAATTTAACCCTCACATTACTCCCGTGAAGTACAGAAGAGGGGAGATTTTCTCAACAAACTAGAATAATTACAGTGATTTGAGCAAGACATCAGTTAAGAAAAACTTTCTAGAGCTGGTTGCACACCTGTACTACTAGGCATGGAGACACCAATCCTCTACTAATGTAAGAGTTAAATAATTTTACATAGTACTTTTCCTAGACTCTGTCAGAGTATTTAACAACTTGCTCAAATCTATCAGTAGTTAGTGAGCAGAAGACATTTGTATATAACGTCTCCATGCCAGTAAATCTGTTTTTCTTAATATCTGAAAGCAATTCTAATTGCTATTTTTATTTTTATTGGATTATCAAAAAACACCCACAAAACAGAAAAATGAAAAGAACCTTTCTTCTTAAAACTCCTGGCTTGTGACTCACCTTTCTTTTAAAGTATTCAAACTGTAGGTTTGTTTGGATGTACAAGCCAAAAGGTATTTTTCTCTTCTTAGGCTATGTGTTGCAAGCAAGTTGTCAGAGTGAATAATCAAAATTATAAAAGTTTTCAGTCAGACTGAAAAGAAAAGCTAATGCAAAAAATTCTCAAACTGATTTAGAAAGAAAGATTCTAAGAAATGTTAGTTGAGCAAAAAATGTTTGCAAAGCCCCTATATTTAGCTGATCTAAGAAACTTTACTGCAGTTTCTTCAACCTGTTCTGTGTCACACTGCAGACATTTAGGCTGATTGCTGAAAAAGCAATAAGCATTTTTGCACATTTAATAGAATCCTAGCAGGTTGTCTTTAGAGGGAAGACAGAGACACTGCCGATTTTCCTATTACATTCCTTTTCTTTATTATCCACAGACACCTGGACATTCAGTCAGGTCTGATATGACAGCAGGCACAGTAGGAAGTTATTGAAAAACCAGATGCCTAAAGACACCAAGACAACAATGGTCCCTTTACTCCCTGCCCTCCCAGCCTTACATCAGATCTGTGCAAAGTTCTGTACCATCAAAGCAGAGACTTTGGACTATTGATATATTTGGGGGCATGTTAACAAACAGCAGTTTCCCTATATCCCCAATCCAACAGAAGTCAAAATAATCCCAGTTTGCTTTCTCTCCAGCACTCAACCTCTCATTTTCCAACTTCCTGGCAGCAAAATTCAATTTTGTTCGTATTCTTACAAGTTCTGAGCTTACTGCACCAACTAAGTTTGGTGTTCTCAGAGTAAATATAGCATACAGTAATAACTGTGGGACTTCTTATTTGCACTCTCTTAACAGCAACCTTCAGCCAAACTCCTGTTCTGTGCAAACACAGAAGTGTAAAATGGTTCCCCATCCGAGATCATGTATTTTACAGGGTTAGCAAGAAGCAAGGAATATTAGCCTGAAAGGAGCTTTTTCGTTTCATGGCTAATTTGCTACACATAAGCAAAACACCTAGTTTACTATTGGGCTGGTTCATCTAAGATAGATCCCTTTTTTCACAGTCCTTTTTCCACTGAGTTAGGCTACATCTTAAAGCAGAGTCAATAAGAATTGATATGACATCAATTGCTGTTCCAAACTAAAGAAAACTACTGTTTCAAATTGTTTTCAGTTTTAAATGTCTTTTTAGCATATGTGAAAGACTTTGGAGTTGTTTTGTTCTGTTGTTTTTGGGGGGGTTTTTTGTTTGTTTTGTTTTGTTTGTTTGTTTTTTTTTAATTATGCGGGAAGGCAGTTATCAGATACATACGCTGGTAAACCTTGGTCAGCAGCAGCCAAAAATCCACTTGAAGAAACTGAAAGAAAGTTCAAGTACTAGCATCAGTTATTCCAAAGAGATACATAACAGCCTCAGAATAAGTAATCTAAAATTTTAGATCATTTCACAGAGAAAACCAAAATTCTTTCTATCTTCTCCAGAAGAAAAATACACCAGTGCAAAACAAGTAACTTATTAGAGAAAGGACCATATAATCCTTGATCTTTCACATTCCATTGTTTTTTATTATGCTAACTAGGAAAACCGTCAAACACTAACATTTCAGGCTTTTGACAGCACCAGGACTAGTAGCTTTTTATGATTTACAACACAGGTACGGTGTCTTAATGGCTGGTTTTAGCTTTTTATGGCACCAAATTCACACTTTTTGTGAGCTGGGAGTTGTTCTTCTTTCCTAACTCATAAGTTGCATTACTTGGAGAACCTTTCTATGCTGCCATAGTTTTAAGGGGATCTGTTTGTATGTGGTATCTCTGTGATGAATTTGAATGTTGTTAGTCTGACTGTATCTTGCTGTCCACTGAAGTCAAAAGGAAGTCCTAAGCAGTCAGATCCTCCTTTGCAGTCAGCTGGACTGAACAGCACCCACGATTCACAGGCCTAAAAGTATACAAACATTATATTTATGATTATTAGGAAACGGACATGCTTAGCTATTTACAAAGCTTCCCTTCTGCCTTAACTTTTGCTTGCCTGCTAATGACAAAACTTGCAAATAATGAGTCTAGTAGTGACAGAACAGAAATCCCTTCTAAAGCTAGTTAAAAAGATCATTAAATTTTATATTTTCAGGAAAGAAAAGAAGACAAATTAAATAAACTTATTGTCTCTTTTACAGTAAACATTGGCATTATTCTCATTTCAGATCCTTCTCCTTATTTTTATTCTCTAAGATTCCACTTGTTCTTTGGTCATTACAAATATACTTTTACTTTTTTTTCCACGTTATGGAAATTTTTATTTCCCACCTGCTTTCCTGAAACTTGTTTCTTTGGCATGGATAAGAACAGTTGCACTGGCCTAAGTCACTGCTACACAGTTTATAGGTGTTCACTGTAAACATCTGGAGTCATAGTTTTCCCTCTGGGATCTCCTTTTTTCTTTCATTCTTCAGGTATTTGTCTAGGTTTCCAGCTCAGGTTTTCCTTAATTTTCTACTCCTAATGAAGTACTTGCAAACTAACAAAGGGAGCAACAGACCAAAGTACAGAAAAGGTGGTTAGCAGTAGTTACTGCACCTCATCAGTTTCCCCATACGTCTCCTTGTTGTAAACTATTTTGGAATCTAACAAAAGAAAAAATTATGACTTGCTATATTCTGGGTTTTTGTTGTTTATTTTTCTCCTCCCCCACCAACCCTTTCATAGTGACTCACTAAAATGTTTCCTACTAGCATATGCCCAATTTGTCTCTCGACATACCTACATATTGTCTTTCGATAAATCCAAATGGGAGTGTCTGGTATTGTGGTGCAGGATTAGAGGGGATCAGTAGAGAAAAATGGTTGGGGATTCCCGTGAAATGAGAAAGTTTTTTGAGGTCACCTAATCTACGCTTCTTATTTACTTGCTCCACAAAATCATTTTCTTAATAACATACCTCACATAATCTGGAATGTAACTTACAATATTGTACCACAGTGAAAATGCTTCTTTAAATGACAACATAAATATAAAACTCTAATGCTCTGGAACTAGAAGAAAAGATGAATAAAAAATTATAAGACAGCCAACCCATACAGCATGATATAATTTTATGACTACTTTTTTTGGTATTATGTCCAAGTGAAATGCATAAACTTCAGGTGTATCTTCTATTTTTAAAGTACTATAGAACCACAAGAGTAGACAAATAATAAAAAAAAAATAAACCCACATCTGTTACTTAGTTTCTTCAGCTATTATACATTTATCAAAACAGTACATAAACTTGGCTAAATCTGTATCTGAATCAAAACTTCAGACTCCACTGAACTGCAGACTCTCAGGTGATGAATCCTGATTCCTGACCTAAATCAGCCCTCAGACTTTCCAGCTGAACTACCACTAGGTTTTATTAGCTCACATTTCACGTTTCATCCTGAGTGCAAAAATAAGAGAGAAAAGTGATTCTGCTAACCAGATTCACACATACCATGAGTTTTATTATAGCATATTCCTCATTTTACTGCTTAAGTTAAAAACAATGGTATGTACCCTCCCTGTCAGTTGAGAAAACACTGCCCCAGTCATGGAGAATATTGTAAGGAGCTACTCTTTTCAGAGAATAACCACACTCTGTGAGGGACTGCATTAAAAGTCACCTTGGAGATGTGTGATAGAAGCTGGAGCACATCACAAAAATGGCATTTTCTTAAAAAGAAAGGTCATCTGTTCTATTGACTCCAGGTAAAAATAGCAGAGTCTGCCAGCACTGCTCTTGTGCAGCTTTTTCATGTCCTCATAGCTCAGAGAAGCCAACTGCAGAATTTAAAATTGAAGTTCTGAATTAATCCCATTTTCCAAACAGACATGCAGTTACTTTAAAATCTGTGGTTCTCCCCATTAACATTTCTCTTTTATACCACATGGCAGTGGATTTTCTGGGCCACTGAACAAGTGTGTGATGTTACAACTGAGAGAAGAGCAAGGGTTGAGAACACAGGTGGCTAAATTATCATAAATGTAAGTAAGCAGTATTTGCAAAGGAAAAAAATTCCTTTTTGCTGCATAAAGCAGCTCTTGAAAGGAAATGTAAACACATATGCACTTTATACCTGGTGCATTAGACAAAACAAAAATACCACAAAATTCTGCCGAGACACTCGGAAAAGGGGCATAATTAACCAGCATTACATTCACTTAGGCTTCATGAGCTGCAGACTTTGACCTCCTTACCGACACATGAGCATAATGGATTCTACATTGGTCAGGTACACACTGATCTTTTACAGGGAAGTGCAATTAAATTAAGAGTAGGTCTCTTTACCACTCAAATAGTCACACTGCCTTTTTTTAGCTGCTTTAACTGTTGTGCTTCTCTTTTCTGACATTTCAGTTTATAATTTACACTGCATCAGATTTCTAGTGGCAATTTCATTATAATACATAAAAGGGTGTAAACAGATTTTTAACAAGGTGTGAGCCTGAGACTAACAGTCAATTCTGGCATGAGTCAATTGGGCTGATGTTAGTAGAATTGGAATTGCAGTGGTATTACTGAAAGAAGGATTTCACCCAAATGACTTTTTAGACACATCGCCAATAACCATAAAATAGAATCTTAGAATTATTAAGGTTGGAAAAGACCTCCAAGATCATTGAGTCCAACCTTTGCCCGATCAGTTTAAACTGAACCATAGCACTAAGTGCCACATCCAGCTGTTTCTTGAACACTTCCAGGGATGGTGAGTCCACCATTTTTCTGGGCAGTCTGTTCCCATGTCCAATCTGAACCTTCCCAGCCACAGCTTGACCCCATTTCCTCTTGTCCTCTCCTGGGAGAAGAAGCCAAATCTTTGTTTAAATCTACTACCTTTAAATGACAACTTTACTATTAGCTGATCCAGAATAATTTTTTGTATAAAGTGCAAAACTCTTAGAACTGCTGGTTTTTAACTGTTTTATAGACTTAAAAGAACAAACTAAGCTCTTAATTTATCTCTTGGCAGCACTGGTTTTCCAGCATAAAGGATAAATATGTACACAGTGATCTGAAACCTTCATTTCAAATAAGCTGACTATATTGGAATACAGGTCCTTCAGCCGGTACCTACGAAACTTCAGCTACAATAGCTATACTTCATCATATACTTGTAATGGCTAGAAACCCTTGAAAACTTGCATTATGACCTCTTTGTTACACAATACAATTTAATTTCTATATACTGAATTTGTGTGAGGGCATGTTTAACCTGCATGAGTGTTTTTCTAAGGTCATTTTGAAAAATTGACTAGGATTCCACTGGTGCAGTTTCATGTGGAAGTCGTCTTGAAAAGTGAATTGTTCTGTGTTTTCAGAGAATGCAGTCATTAAACAATAGAGTTAAAATACAAGGCAGCTTATGCAGCTACTTGAATATAGATTTATATTAGTCAATTACAGAAAGCCACCTGGCATGAGCTTTTCCAAAACAGGAATCAGAAGACAGATCAACCTTTAAAAGGCAATAATTGGCACAGGATGATTTTGCAGTTTAGCTAATAATCCAAAATATGTGATCATACACGCACAGAGAAAGGTTGAGAGATCTGCGTTTGACTTGCCATTTGTATATTGGATTATAAACTGTTCTCAAGCAAATTACTTCCATGAACTGAAAGACCTACTACAATATGTAAAATTGAATCCTTGATGTTTTCCTGCTTCTTAAATTTCTTTGACATGTCTGGCCCAAAAGTGATACGTAGAAGCTGAGATAATATTATCCACTCCCATGTATCCCATGTTGTCACAGATTCAATTTTGATTTTATTAACCATGGTTCAGAGTAAGCTAATCTGAATGATGTTACAGGCGACAGCAAGAAAAGATACATGAACAGACATCACTTATTGCATTTACTGCAATTACTATTCTAAAAGGAATCCCCCTATTTACTTACCTATTTTTTCCTACAGAATTTCTCCTTTCCTTTCCTTTCTTTCCCTTTCCCTTTCCCTTTCCCTTTCCCTTTCCCTTTCCCTTTCCTTTCCTTTCCTTTCCTCTTTTAGTTTCTGTTTTGATTATTATTCCTGGTTCTTTGTAGGGTAGAAAACTTGATAGACCATGCCACGAATTAATGAACTTAAATTTTTTCTTTTTAAAGATGACAAATTATTGGCTTAAAGAGGTAGAGCCAACCAACAGCTACTGAAACCAGATGTGCAGACCACATGATCATAGCAAGAATGTTATAGGCAGTACAGAGACCATGGAGCACTACATTAATCATTATCACACCTCTGTCTACAGGTGGTCAAGGTTTCTATAAACTTTTTTAAGAGATTTCAAAGAAGAACTGAAGAATAAAGAAACGTTTTTCCACAGGTGATGGAAAATGTAATGGTGAAAAATTCAACAAGCATACATTTAAGCAGGTCAGCTGATGGGAGACTGTTGTGAGTTAATGAGCTTGTTGTAAACGGGAAATAGTAGGGCTGGCACATTTTAACATGTTTTTTCTATCCCTTGCCCTTTTTTTTTCTTGTGGAGTAAACCATATCTACCTTTTCATAAACCTTTTATTTTCTTGTCTTTAAATCAGCCCCTAGGCGTTGGTACTACTGATGCAGGCAAATTCTTCCAGATCCCCAGGCTTCTGCTACAATTACGTCTTTTACTTTGATCTTCAAATTGTTTTGTCTAAGCCCAGCTAGACTCTAGACTACTCTGGGAAAGAACTCTGTACAAAACAGACAGTTTTGACTCAGGAAATACTAGCATCTTCTGTAAAATACCTCTTACAGCCCAAATATATAAAATATGAACAGCACAGATATAACATGAAGTATCATCTCAATCGACATCAAGAAAAAATAGAATTTAGAAAATGTAGGGAAAAGCCCAGTAGAAAATAAAAAATACAGGTTTTTTTTAAAAAAAATTTTTAAACCCCACACAAATAAACAAACAAAAACCCCCTCAAAATTAAAATTGTATTTTTGGAAAATAGGAAAAAGAATTTGAGATGTTTTTAGTTTCCATCTTACTGTCTTCCTTAGCCAAGTTTTTTGCCTTCCCTGCCAAAGATCTTGCTAATTCATTCCTAATTATAACATTTGGAGGATAAATAGGTACATTTCTGTTAAATTCCATATCTAACAATATTAATAACCAGTTGATGATTTTTGGCTCCTGCCCCAGAATCTTATATTCTTTCCTATTACCTGGTCCAAAATCTCATCTGCTGTCCTGTTTCTCATTATTAAAACTCCTTTTCCTGCTTCTGTGAAGAATTGGACACCTTTCTTTCCATCTGAAATCTTGCAGACTATAATTGATTAGGGAAATTTAGTTAAACAGTGTGAATCCTGAGCTCACAAACTGCAGCTAGATTTCATCTGCTGCAATTTGTCAGGTGAGATTTCAAGAGCCTAAACAGAGGCAGCTAAATCCATCTGAGACATTCAAGTATCTGAGACATCTGCACCAGACTGTGACATATAATGTAAAACATTTAGAGAAGTTTTGCTGGCCTGGACTAGCAGCTGGAAGTCACAAATTTCCTGGAGCTACTAAGGTGATACTATACAACCTGCTTTACCAGTGCATATATGTTCACAACATGAGAGCCAAATATGATTCCTTTATTAAAAGCAACAAGAAGCAAATTTACATTAAAAATGTGCTTCTGAATGTCTTTTTTAAAATTTGAAGGTAAGAAATATAACTGTGTGAGACATATGTCTGCACTTGTCTAAGGAAATTAGAAATAAGCATCAGTATGTTACAATCCCTCTAAAGCAGAGGTTGCTGAAGATGTTTTTTTTAAATTTGAATTTTTGAAAACCTAAATCAGTCAATCTTTATCTAGATATGCATTTTTTTATCGCCTTACTTATTGTCAAAAGTCTCCAGTTACAGCCAGGAGAGTGTTACTTTCTCACGTCTTTTGCTAAACTGAAGCCCAGAATATTTTTGCACTCATATTACTCCAGACACAGTAGTCCAAATTATATTAGTCATGCAGGTGCACGAAGTTAAACACATGTAAACATCTTTCTAGAATCAGAACATATTTTACGGGTTATGAACTGACAGAGAGCTAGGTAAATGAAAAATATACTTCTGTAGAATATTGATTTGATGATTTATTTCCTTTTTACACTAGATAGATATGTCTAAGAAAACACAGATTTGTTTTACCATTAAATAAGCCTTTTCTGATATTTAATCACCAGCTTTTGTCTCTTGTAATCTGGAAATGGCTTAAATTTTAATCTAGAGAAATAAATTTACAGTAAAGCAGAATTTATTTAGAAATACAAAATAGTTTCAGCTATTTATAAGGAAGAATCAAATACTTTATATCAACTTACGTTGTTTGCAATATTATAAGAAGAGAAATCCAGTGGGATTTTAAGCTTGTTTTGGCAAAAGACTGATTAATCAACCTTAACTTTAACAGACTCCTTTAGTAGCCTTGGCATCCAAAGTTGATGTATTTCAGCTACCGTTTGGACATCCCAAAACAAATTATTTATATATGAGCTAAATAAACAAACACTATTTGAGCTGGTAGTGTCAAAGTCAAAAGTGAGACTTATGTCAATATGTTTGTTCCACAATAGTAGCAGTATGGCCAAGTGAAAACAGAAATTTAATCATGCAAAGTGGAGTGACCAACATGATAATATTTCTGGCTAAAACATAGGTCAAACTTAGCAGTGCTCAGTCTCCTGCAGGAAGATCGTTTTTCTACACCCAAATCAATTTAGATGTGAGTCTGCTTCCATACCATGGTGAATTGACAGTAATTATTCTGAAGTCAGGTGCAAAAGTAATATGTAAAAGAGCTAATGACTCAAAGTATATGATACATTTAAATCTCTTTACTTAATTATCTTGAGGTCAGATTATGCTTAATTTTCTAGGGTGAGCAGTAATAGAAGGGCAAGAGATAAGTTTACCTTTTCAGGCTTAGCTTCTCTTAAAAACCCATTGGAGCAGTTAGAAATCTCAACCTGTATGGTGATGCACAGCTGTAAGGCAGTACACTAATCAAGCTGCAAATGAGCACAGACCAATTATCTAGTTTCTCTTTCTTGACCTAGGGTCAAAACAATTAAAACCATCTAAGGAGATCTAGTAAATTAATGCAAAATGAATGCCGCAGCATGGCACATCTCATGCTCAGTTATCTCCCTTTTTGCTGCTTTGATCACACCCTACAAACATAGGAATTGACTCCTCAACTTGAGTGCAAATTAAGCTTATTTGTTCTGGATACTTTTTGTTTTGTTGGTTGGTTTGGCTTTGGAGGTTTTTGGGGTTGTGCTGGGTCTTTTTTCCTCTTTTAGTTGGCTGGCTGGCTGGTTGGTTTTTTATTTTTTGTGATGAGGGTTTAATTAAATAAGTAGTTTATCTCTAATCTGTATGTACTTTCCATGGGTTTCTCTCACTTGAACTACATATTTGACTTGTATAATAAACTTCATGGTACAAAATTTGCTGAAAGCATTTTGTATCACCTGCAAATTAGATGTGTTTTATATCTCAGCAACTGCTGTGCAATAGCAATGGTTTCACATTTTAGTAACAGTCAGCAAAAGTATCTGCTGTCTTGTTCTGTTACTGTGTTAACTAATTCTTAGTGCTATAATCAGACTAGTGAAATAAAGAATTTTCAAAGAGGAGAAGCAGCTTTTACTCCAGAAATATAAAGTTTCAAAGTGCCAGAGTCTTTATTGGCAATTTTTTTTTCTGAATGTACATAATCTGGCAATTTTTAATACTGTAATCTAACAAAGATTTCTCTCTATATTACAAATGTATAGAAACTGCTTCCTTCTTTTGTGACTGACCAATAACCCCCTAAAAATGGAAGAAGGGTCAATAGAGAGGCAAAGATGATTATTGTAGTTTAGGAATGGAGATACATAGGTTACAGGATCACAGAATCACAGAATTAACTAGGGTGGAAAAGACCTTTGAGATCATTGAGTCCAATCTATGACCTAACACCACCTTACCAACTAAACCATGGAACTAAGTGCCATGTCCAGTCTTTTTTTTTAAATACTTCCAGGGACAGTGACTCCACTACCTCCATTCCAATGCCCAGTCACTATTTCTGTGAAGAATTATTTTCCTGATGTTCAGGCTAAACTTCTCCTGGCACAGTTAAGACTGTGTCCGCGGGTCCTGTCACTGGTTGCCTGGGAAGTCCATGGGCCCTCCATGGGACGCTCCCACGAGTGCTGAAGGAACTGACAGATTCCATTGCCAGGCCATTCTCTTTAGCCTTTGGTTGAACATGGCAACAGGAGGAAGTGCTCAAAAACTGGAGGAAAGAAACTCATGTTTTAAAGAAGGGTAAGAAGAAGGTCCCAGGGGATTTCCTGCCAGTCAGTCTCACCTGGTGATGGAGACATTTGGAACTGCTTAGCCTAGAGAAGAAAAGGCTGAAAGGGGCCTTTATTAATGTACATAAATAACTGAAAGGCAGTTGCAGAGAGGACAGAGCCAGATTAATTTCATTGATGTGCAGTAAAAGGACAAGAGACAATGGGCACAAACGGAAACACAGGAGCTTTGTCCTGAACATCAGGAAACACTTTTGTAAGGGTGACTAAGCACTGGTACAGGTTTCCCAGAGAAGTTATGGTTTCTCCATCTCTGGAGATATTCAAAAGCTGTCCGGACATGGTCCTGGGCACCTGTCTCTAGGTGTCTATGCTCAAACAGGGGCTCAGACCAGACGACCTCCAGAGGACCCTTCCAACTTCAAATATTCTGTGAATCACATTGGTGTTGAGATTGAATTGTATATTGCAATTATTGTATTTTATAAAGTCCAACCTAAATTTATATTATGTTATTTGTATATTTGGTATCTGCTAAATCAAAAATCTCATGTAATACAAAATATTCTAAATTAAGTGCATTTCATATTAAATTTTATACCCTTCCCGTGTGGAATATCTAAAATAATCTCATTGAAGAGTATTGGAATATGGTATCTTGTCATAAAGGTACTAACAATATTTTGTCCAAGCAGAGATCATTAATTTTACTGTAAATACATGAGGTACACAAAACACTAATTTCATATGGAAGAATTAAATACTCACAGACTGTGCAACTAAAAAAGTGCTAGTCTTGGATTTTATTGTCCTATACTGGGTCTGATATGTACTTTAATCATCAAGATCATATTTCCTCTGCTGTACTTCAATAGGAAGAGGGGGGTCTTTGAAACAGAAACTCTAGAATTTTTGTTCTTTTGATCTCATTTGATTTTTTTAAATGACAGAGAGCTTGACTGGCCCATGTGTTTATTTCCTACTTAAACTCTCAAAAAGACTGAAACAACTGTAGGCTTATAATAACTAATTTCAACTTCTGAAGGGGTAATAATTTCAGAAATTAACTCCCTTTTATCTCCTATTTTATGTCTTTGCTAGAAATCCAGTGTCACCCACAATTCTTTCCAAGATGGATTTAATAGTGAGGAAAACTGACGGTGGCATGACCCTTTTTTTCTTTAATTTACCTCATATTTCCCAGCATTATTGGCTTTAAAATATATGTGCCATATATATTTTACAGAGAAATGGAACTTTTGTCCAAACCTATCCTACCTGTTTAGCTTCCAACAACCAGAGGGAGAATCATCCTCTAGGAGTCAACTAGGCTCCTTGGATGTCCAGCCCATAAAAGATTTTTTCCTTCTCATTGATTCAGCATGTTACTTTTTTCCCCCCGGGAGCAATACCAGCACATTTTTCATTTCTTTTTCTCATGCGATGATATGGCATATAATATATCCAGCTAATTTTTACTGATGAATACCTAGTTAAAGTAAATCTATTTTTCAAAGGAATGTATGGGCACACACATTGAAAACTATTTCATTAAGTCGGTGACCTTTATAAAATGAATTCCTGTTGATAACACTGGATACCACCTAAAGGCAGAAAGAAAGGAAATAGAATTTATGTGTATTGGTTTTCAAGACTGATATCCAGGAAGAAAACTAGAGGGACAGCTGACATCAAAAGCACAAGAAAATATCTACAACAGTTTTTCTAGCTCTGAGCACTGTAAAATATACATTTTTATTTTATTTTAATTTGAAATAATAACAAGTTCCCAGTGTCTGGTTCACTTTAATTTCATATCTAGTAATAATGGAGCTTAACACTGTAATTTTATCTAAAGAGTTTTGCATTTATGCAAGCATGAAACTAATGCACTTTCAAATCTCTTTCTTTCAGTGTAAGGAAAAATACGTATTGGAGTAAACAACAGAAAGCCAGAAAGCAGCAAACGTTAACTATTTTCTCCTTTTACTCCATAATTGAATAGTTTAATTGCCCAATGAATCTGCAGATACTAAGCAGGCTTCTAGCAGCTGTCCTCCAGATTATCGTCAGAGCCTCCAGGGAAAATAATCATTGCAGTAATGACAACTTTTAAGGTAAACAGTGTTTCTATTAAATCAAAACATCAGCAATTGGGTCGACTAGAATCTCATTTATTTACATCAATAAAATATGCACCTTAGGACATGCTAGGTCACAGTTGAGTAATGTATTGCATTTTCCAGTGTTTTTAGAAAGAATGAATAATGACAGTGGAAAGGCTTGGATTCATTAAAGAAAAACAAATTTTGGGGCTGTGCAGCTCTTTATTTAGAAGGAGCTTGTGATATGAACTGACAGTTGCCTTGTTTAGACAAGTGTCATAACTTTAGTTCACTGACCAAATTTTCTGAAATCAAATAGGGCAATATTTCTGCACACACGCTAGGTAAATGATAGCATCAACGGGATAACAATGGTTTCAAACTGATTTGGAGAGAGACTCTAAAGTAAATAATCTTCTTTTGAAAGGAACGGCATCATCTGACATAATCTAAACTTTTGTCAGAGATGAGCTCCAAATAGGAGGGCTGAAATCTAGTCATCAAAAATTTTTTCGCCTTAAATTATAGTTTTATTCTCTGTAGCCCTTTCCTGTGCTCCAAATCCTATTTATTCTTGTACTGGGTTTTCATGGCCAGGTTTTGGTAGCCAGGAGCTATAGAGGTGGCTTCTGTGAGAAGCTGTCAGAAGCTTCCTCCATGTCCAGCAGAGCCAATGCCAGCAGACTCCAAGACAGACATGCTGCTGGCCAAGGCTGGGTCAATCAAAAATGGTGGCAATGCCTCTGTGATAACTTATTTAAGATGAAAAATAAAAGCTATTGTGAAGATGTACTTGTGGCCAGAGAAGATAGGGGTGAGAATGTGAGATGAATAGCTCTGCAGACACCGAGGTCAATGGAGAAGTAGAGGGAGGAAGTGCTCCAGGTGCCTGAACTGAGATTCCTTGACAGCACGTGGTTAAGACCATGGTGAAGAAGGTTGTCCCCCTGCAGCCCATAGAGTACCACAGGGATGCAGAGATCCACCTGCAGCCTGTGGAGGAGGCCCACACTGGAACAGGCGGATGCCTGAAAAGAGGCTGTGAACCCATGGGAAACCCACAGTGGAGACAGGTCCTGGCAGAGTCCTGGGATCTGTGGAGAGAGGAATTCACACTGGAGCATGTTTCCTGGTAGGGATTCCAACCCTGTGTGAGACCACACTGGAGCAGCCTGTTCTTGAAGGAGTGCACCCTGTGGAAGAGTGTCCCATGTTGCAGCAGGGGAAGGATTCCTCTCCTTGAGTGATGGCAGAAACATGTGATGAACTGACCATAACCCTCATTCCCCATCTCTCTGCACCACTGAGGGCTAGGAGGTAGAGCTGGGAAGGAGAGAGGGGTGGGGGGAAGGTGGTTTTGAAGTCTTATTTTACTTGTTAACCTGCTATGATTTTTTTAGTAATAAATTCAATTAATATCTCTAATTTGAGTCTGTTTTGCCTATGGTGGTATTTGGTGAATGATCTCTCTCTGTCGTTACCTCAACTCACAACTCCTTCATAATCTCTTCTCTGTTCAGCTGTGGAGTAGAATGATAGAGAGGCTTTGGTGGGTGTCTGGCATCCAGCCAGGGTCAGCCCTACAGTTCTCAAAATCATATTTCTGATTTCCTAGTGAAATCTGTGCTGTGATACCTAATGCAGATCTGTCCTCTCCTTCCTTTTTCTATAGACAATGTTTATTGCTCTTCGTCAGAGTCCAACTCTGACTCCCAGTGTACAATTTTTTTTTGTTACAAATCAATGTCCTCCTGAAACAGATTATAAATAAAGCATTATCGAAAAGGCAGAGCCTGAGAAAGGGCTTTTAGGAGTAGGAACAGAGTGAAAATAAATGAAATTACATGCTATCTCAATATAAGATTTGCCCAGGAATTTTTAGGAAAAATTGGTATTGATTTAGAGGACAGAATTAAGCCTGCTGTCTTTCCCTGGTAAGAAAGCATCCTGCAAAAGTTAGTTGTAATTCTTGCTTCCCCAATGCTTCAAATAATTCAAAGTCCTCCAATGCTATCAGTGTCCTCAAGGTGAGTTTTTTCCACAGTCAGTAAATGAATTTTTTCCTATGCCAGCACTGTCTGCTATCTAGCACAGTAATTTTCCTTTCTGCTTCTTTACACAGATGAATTTTTAGAGAGTAGCTGTATTCTGTTGCAGGTACCACTTGGCTTTTCTAGCCAACCCACCCTCTCTCATGACTCATTGATTCTGTGTGTTACTGTATGCATAAGAGAACAAAGATTTTTATCAAAAGACTTACTTAGGAATAGGGAGTGCTATAAATTTTTGTGCTATGCTGGATTAGGAAGTAGGACTGATCAGCTCTGGCACTCTGCCATGCTCCCAGGATGCTTAGATTACCCAGGACAGTCTATGATGTTGGTCTGGGCCACATAACATTAGAACTCTATTTCTGTTCTACCTTGAATAATATGATACTTTAACTTAGGGCCTTTCCATTCTTATTTTTTATAATTCCCCTATCATTACTGGACGTACTTTATCTGCGGACTTTGAATCCGCACACCTGGTTCACAACTGTTCCACAATTAACACTTGCTGCAGAATTTATTTCCTCTTAGCTGATCAGAATGCAGTTTCTAGCAGGCAAAATTGCTATGTTATTTATGTCACTTAATTCCTGATTTATTTTAAAATTTGAAAACAGATCATAAATACACCACAGTATTCATGCCACATTACCCTGGTCAGCATATTGTATTCATAACATATTACTGAACATGATTGTATTTACACTGCAGAAAAAAACCCCAGAAGTAAATAATACTTATTATGCTCTGTAATTTTCTACTGCTTTCTGCTGAGTTTAAGATGTGCATTGTTGTTTCTTCTCTTTTAATATTTATTGTCTTTGTTTACAAAGTTATAGTTTTTTTCCCAGGCAGTAAGGTCTCAGTAATCTCTATTAGTATAAAAAATTGTCCTTTTTTCAAGAAAATCTTACTGTTTCTGCCCCTGAATAGGAAGACCTTAGTCAAATATGTTGGCTATTGCTCCACAAGTGTGGAAAAAATAAATGAAAAATAAAGGAGCTAACAGTAACGCCAGCTTGCTTCATTCTTCTCATATTCTTAGTTCCTTCCTCTGATTTATTGTACTGCTTTCAAATCTTTCATTTCAAAGATAGCAGCCAAAATAATCTTTTCTTCTGCTGGTTCAAAAATATTCTCTTTCTCTGGAGTGCATTCTACTCCTGTCCACAGCAACACAGCATTACAGTTATGTTGCCTGTGCTGCCCTCAAAGCATTGACTATTTGCCATTTGTTTTTGTCTTTCTTGTCTACTCAAACTTTAGTGTTCTCCTTGCATCTTCAAACTGGCCACCACTGCCTGTTTTTCTGCTTCTACAGATGATTTTCCTGGACTTTGATTGTTTTCCCTTAATGGCTACATGGGCATACTCTTTCCTCAAACCTTTTTATATGAACATCCTAAAACCCCTACATATGTACTTTCATCTCTAGCAACAGAATGGCAGATAATTAAACTTTAATTAAAAAGAAATCGAGCCATCAAAGTGTTTATATATCTTGCTTAATGCTAGAAGTGAACCATTGGAATGCTAAATTCTTGGAGCAGGCTTAAAGAGGAATTGCCCACGTTTGTTTGCTTTTACTCTAATCTGATTCAAGAGAGATCAAAAACTACAGTGTCTCATAAGCTAGACCAAACATTCCTCTGAGATATCCTCCCAAAAATTATCATAAGGTAAAGAAAACAAATGTACTTTCCTGTGTCTTCCAAAAGAGACCACCTGAAAGTACCACCTGCTAGGTCATTCTGGTCAATAAACAAGATGTACTCTAAAAAAAAATTCCTTTTCAGAAAGTTGAAAAACTATGATGCAATGAGCAGCTGTTGTCAGCTCAGTGATCCGATATGCTTCCTCTTGTCTCCGTGAGTTGAACATCCTGGTTAGACTATGTTTTGTGCTCCGCTGCACTCATCTGCGTCAATCCTCCCCTGAAAAGGTAAGGTAGTGTATTGTGACAGGATAAGAGCATAAAGTAAGAGCACTTCTGGCATTATGGAACACTGATGTAAAGATTGACATTCTAATATCTCAAGTTTTGAGCCATATTTTACAGATTTTATCTCTGAAGTGAAAACCCCCAAAATATCTGTTCTCATTTTTCTTGTTATTAAATTAACAAAAATTAAAAAATTTTCCATAATTATTTTCTTTAATGAACCTTAGTCCTCTACAGCCAGACTGTATTTATACAGGCCCTTATTTCCTTCCTACATGGTGTCTGTCTGAGACTCTTGCCACGATTCTGCTGGCAGAGATTCCTCCACATTCTGTCTCTAAATCAAGCAAGCCTTAACCTGGCAGAAAAAACATAAAGTACAGCTCTTGAGCTTGAACTGAACCTTAAAATCAAATTTGTCTGTACCAACCCAGAAACAGCTGTGCAAGAAACTGGTTTAAACAAGCCTACTGCTGTAACTGCTTTATCCTACGTTGCATCCTCCAATTGAAGTATAAATCCACTCTCTCTCTAAATACAATATTCTAAAATCCTTTTCCCTAAAATTATATAGGCATGGAAATATGTCCAAGTCTTTATTGCCTAGACAGAAGCATCATACCATTAAATGCTTTCTTCAACAGATCATAGGAGAACACTGAAGAACAATTTAGACCATTAAAATTTTGATGAAAGTACAAATGTCTTCTCCTAGCAAGTTCTGCTTGAGAACACCATATTTGTTATGAAAAACTTTATGGTGGGTGATTATTTTCAAATAATTAGGGTGAAAATTAATGTCTTTTTGTTCCATGAAAATTCAAGATGAAACAAAAGTGAAATTATAAAATTTAGTTGGTTTGATGCCTGAAGATTTTTAGCTTTTTATATAGTTTTCATGTATTCGTAACTTTGTAGACTGGTAATGCGTAGTTATAACATCTAGTACTTTTTTCTGCCCTTTCCCATAGTTTAACAAACCCTTACTAATACGGTCTTGAAACTCTGTTTAGTCTTGTCTTTAGTCTAGCAAGGAAACTTTGTTTTGCACCATACGTCATAGGCACAGTGAAGTGTAGGGCTAAGAGATCTGGGGGAGGGCTCCAGTGGGGCAAAACCTGAGAGAAAATTACCTAACCAACTGCTCTTCTAACTGGAAAATATTTGATAGTTCTACAAATCAACTAACCTTATAAAAATTGTAGAAATATATCACATGTGCATATAACCATATTGTGCACCTTGAAGCTTTTTGATTAAAGATTTGCTTTTATATTATCATTTTAGCACTGTTTGGACAGACTTTGTGTTTTATTCTAGGCAACAAGCCAACTAGGTTTCCTCTATCACTTTTTAAAAGCGAGCAGTTTTTTAAAATTTCCTTCCCTCCCAAATCTATAAAAATATATTATTTTCATTTTTTATTGAATTGGAAATAAAAAAAAAATTAAAATTTTTGTTCCTTCTTTTATTTATGCTTTTAGATAATCTAAAAACTAATCATAAGAGTTAATTAAAATAAATCAAAACCTCAACATTTCAGAATAATAGAATAGCTCTAGAAATTATCTACTCAGGCCAAATTCAGCTCTCCTGAAATCTTTTTGCCTTAAAAAAAAAAAAAAAAAAAAAAAAAAAAATAATTTCCAAAATTCCTGAGCTCTTACACAGATGAAAGCTAGAATTCCAGAACTTAGCAAATCAGTATTGTTAGATTACATATTTGAGATACCATGGCATAAAAAGCTTGATTTAATAAATAGCAGTTACTACTGCTGACTATTTGAAAAATATTTCTCAGATGTTTCTAAAGTTAATTCAATTATTTTTTTTTTCAATCCTCAGCATACAGTGTGACAATTCAGGAAAGCCTTGTAAATAAAACAAATAAATAATCAAGATTAATTAATTAATCCTAGGCTGCAACCAAAGGAGCAGGGCTAGCGGGTCGAGGAAGGGGATTCTGCCCTCTACTCTGTTTTTGTGAGACCCCACCTGGGGTGCTGCATTCAGTAAAAAGTCCTCATCACAGAAAGGACATCGACCTGTTGGAGAGTGTCTAGAGGAGGGCTACAGTAATGATCAAGGGAATGGAGCACCTCTCCTATGAAGGCAGGTTGAGACAGTTGTGGTTGTTCAAACTGGAGAAGAGCTTCAGGAAGACCTTATAGCAGCCTTCCAGTATTTGGAAGGGTTGTGTAAGAGAGTAGCATTATTCCCCTTCGTCTATAGTTGTGATTGAAGGTCTTGAAGGTTCATTATAGAGATTCCTTTCATTACCTGAAGGGAGCCTTCAGGAAAGATGGAGACAAACTTTTTAGCAGGACCTGTTGCAATAGGACAGGAGGTAATGGCTTCAAACTAAAAGAGAATCCATTTAGATTAGATGTAAGGAAGAATTTTTTTTTACAATGAGGGTGGTGAAACACTGGAACAGGTTGCCCAGAGAGGTGGTAGATTCCCAATCCTTGGAAATTTTCAAGGTCAGGTTGGGCGAGGCTCTGCGCAATCTGATCTAATTGAAGATGTCCCTGCTCATTGCATGGGGGTGGGACTAGATGGCTTTTAAAGGTCCCTTTCAACCCAAACCTTTCTAAGATTCTATGTACTAATTAGATAGATGTGTATGTGTCTGCATACTAAAATTAAAACTTATGATGATATATGATTGGGTTTTTTTTCCCCAAAATACATTCAAATAATGACCTAGATTGTATAGGAACTAGTGACAATTTTTACAAGCATTTATTTTATGGCATCTCAAGCACTTCAATTTCAATAATTTCAATATTAGTTAGTTTTATTTTATATATTTTTTGTGTGTTTTTCACAAAGCTGTATTTTCAGGTTCCTATTCTAGCCTCAACTGTTTAACCCTTTCAATATTGTATGACAAGGAGGTGATTGATTACATTTAAAATTTTAAAAAAATTGATACAGAATGTTATATAACAAGGTACACATTTTGTGAAATATTTTGCAGACAAAAAAAATTAAGACAATTACTATTTCATTTATTTCTATTTATCAAGGAAGTGTAATGCACTTGAATGTGACATTATGGAAATTCTAAACCTCTACCAGAGAGATACGATAACAAACATTGACCCAGTAAAGGAGAAGAGGAAGGGAAGTGAATACAAGGTCATAGTTTCAAAATCAGGTGTATGACAAGATCTTCAAAAATTTAGGACAAAAATCAGAGTACGTGTGTTTAGAGTGTAACACTGCAATTTTTAATCCCCTTTTCAAATTTAATTTTTATCAGCAAGAAAATTGATAGTAGGTCTTCAGTATAAACAATACTATTAAAAATCACAGATGAATTGTCATCATATTGTAAGCAAAAATAATCACTGTTAAGTTTAACTTTAAAATATTCAGAAAACGATACAGATGGCTCATGATACATCTCTACAAGCCTAAAAAATTTGATTTCATTAACCATTATAAGGTACTCCAGATTTCAGGTCCCATTTCATTCCCTTGGTATTTTCTTGGCATGCTTCGCACTCTTTCCTACAGGACACTGAGACCTACAGCATCTAACACTATTAGTTAATACATTCACAGCACGTCTACAGCTGTGCTTGCACACTGTGGTCTGTCCTATGGGACAACCCCACAACCATCCCTAATGTATACACATGATTAGAGAGTTTTTCTGGCCAGAAGGAAGATCAGCTCAGCTGCTACGATGCCCACAGCCCTGTGGTTTGGGGTTTCTTTTTGGTTTTTTATTTGGTTGTTTGGTTGGGTTTTTTTGGGTTGGGATTTTTATTTGTTTGATTGGGTTTTGTTTTTGTTTGAGGGTTTTTTTCTGTTTCAGTTTTGACTTTACTAGCATTTCCTAATCTAAATCAGTCCATTTAAAATACCTTAGCTCACGAGTTACTCATAATTAAACAGAGCTTTACACATCACTGCAATACAGTGAACTCAGAATGAGAGGCTATTTGCACCTTATTTCGTTCTGCCTTAGACATTGAAAGCCATGTTATGAAGAATAAATTTTGAGCTTATGTCTGTCTTCCAGTATAGACACTGTTATTACACTGTGTATTTGGCATTTACAGAAACAAGGAATATTAAAAAGCATTCCTTGTGCTTCAAAAATATTCACTGAACTCTAACAATACTGCCAGCCAGAAAGCCCACATTTCCTGGGACACTGGGGTTGGAAAACACACGCCCAGTGCATCATTTCAGGGCACAAACATTGTTGCCTTGACACCTTTCAAATCTAGGACACCCTTGGAGATTGGGAGCTCAACAGTATCTTGTTAGGGGTAGGTTAAGTTTCAGCTAGACACAGATCCAGCAGCTCCTGGGATAGTGCTTCTGGAAAAAACACATTGAGAGGATCACAGTAGGGCAGCCACATGGCTGCCTCAACACTTATCCAGTCTGGGCCACGCAAGGTGATGGGGACCTCACGTGTAGCACCAAGATTCTATTCTGCTTAGGGCTAGGGCTCAGAGAACCAGAGAGCTTGTAACCTGTGTAACCACACAGCTTCATCTGCTCCAAGCCCATCCAGCCACCTCAAACTTTTGTCCTTGTCTTCTGTATCTCACTATGGCAGTCTGGTACAATTCCAGCTATTTCACACTGCTTGATATTTGCATGTATGGCATGGAACTCCCCTTTTCCAGAAAATATATGGAAAACTCATATTCACATTCATATAGGTCTTGTCCACTCAGTTTTGAAATTCCACCATACCCCTCTGGTTGCTTGTCAGAGCAAATTAAACCATAGCTGATTACTAAATAGCATATTCCAGACTGACTTCATGAATATCACCACATTCATTCATCCACCTAGTCTATCAAACTAAATAATTAGGACGTGATGAATTCAAAGTAGCCCAATCAATTGAATCAAAAAAGAAAGGAGACCCTCTTATCAATGTCTTTCTTAAACTGCTGAGAGCAGAAAAGTCTCCGTTGTGAAATGTGGCTTCTGTCTGTTTACTAATTCAGATGCCTGGTTTTGAGTCAAATGCCCACTGGAATGTGTGCAAACACAATTATTTGCCTTTTCCCCCAAAGTCACCTGAAATTAAACTTGAATAGCATTAATAATATGCTTTTATCACAGAATCTAAAAGGCAAATGTTATTTTCAGTGCCTCACTTCCCAGTTTACTTGGGAGTGAAAAAGTTTCATGCTGCTGAAACTTCTTATACAGTCTTGACTGGCATGTATATGTCTACATATGCAAATTGGATCAAAAGACAGGAAAAGGATAACTGGAAAATCCCATTCAGCCCACTGCAGTGGCAAGTAAAAAAAGGAATGCAGATTTCAGTCATTTTGTACATGCAGTGTCTTAAATTACAGGGGCAGTCCTTGCCTAAAATTCTCTTTTTCTGTATGTTAATTCTAACGCATACATTAGGCCTCCCTTCAAAGTTTTAGGAGTCTCTAATATTGAGAAAGAGTGAACGAAGAAAATCATCTCGAGATCAATCCATCTGTCTTCCATTCTGATCAGTGTACAGATAGAAGGCATGAGAGTGAGAGGAAGGTGGCCTGAAAAGAGGACCCCTGTGGTTCATCTCCCAGTCTTTTGTTTTTGAGAAGTATATGGGAATCAGGGAAACTGGAGGAGGATTAATTTAATAAAACTAGTGTTGCATAGTATCTGTTCTGAAATGTCTCCCATATTACCAATTTATTTGCCATGTTGCCATTGATGATCCTGACACCAGACTCCTCTGCAGCCATGTGATTCAATGGAATCAGTAAAAACCTGAAACTGTAGTTATTGGATTGGTGCCTCTTGTAAAATAACTAAACAATACAAAATTGAGTAATTGTCTTCAAAACATGAAGACCCAAGTGAATTAAAAGATCCTGTTCTTATTTATCTGATCTTTTGTAACTTATCTCAGCAGCTCAGTGGTGATCTGTTTAGTTATTAAACTCACATATTGGATCACATAAATGTTTACCTTTTCAGATTTCTGAGGCCAGACTGACTAACATTTTTCATTGAGCTATTCAGAACTTTAAACCATCCCTAGCCAATTTAATAGTAAGAACAAAAACTTCACATTAAATGTAAACATTAATCAATTTTATGGTAATAAAGTCTTACTACTAAATTGGCAGTTAAGGTTTTTATTTCGTTTACTCTGTCTGTGATTATATTGTGTATATTCAGACTATGGAGATATCAGATAAACCTCTGAATTCCTAATCATATGAATACAAGTTTCTGCATTAGTATAACATATCAGCATTCAAAGCCAACCACAAAATGTCTCATTCTAATGTCTAAAGATCGTGAAACTCCACTTTCCTTGCAATGCAATTACAGAAAATCACACATACTCAGAAGAAAGCAAATACTAGGACCCAGACTCCAAGAGGCACTTAAGTACCTGACTTCAAGCAAATTAAGCAGGTATTAGGTATTTACATACATTTGTGGATCTAGGAGTAAACTGCTTTCAATTTTATTCTGCCAATGAAATGAACAATAACAGCGTGTTCTGAACCCTGTACCATAATCACAGCTGTTGTCACAAGAAAGGATTCTGCCTGAAAGTAGGTGCTGAACTTTACCCATGGGATCATTCTTGAAAAAAGAGAAAAAAAGACCAAGATCAGAAGGCAACTATTGAATCATCTGATGAAACTGGCAGGAGGGTGAGAAGGGAGCGGGACAGATGCAAGTGTCACCACTTTGTTACTCTCAGCACCCCCAGGAAACCTGGTGTACTTGGCTGCTGCAGATATGCCTTGGCCCACCCTGGTTCGCTACCTCCCCTTCCTACTCAGCAACCTGCCAGGCACTGCAGAGGGCTGCTGAGGGAAAAACAGGAAGAGGCAGTGGTTTTGCAGGACGGCTGAACAGATACAACTGCTTCTGCAAGAGCCAAGGCTTTCCTGGGGAAGGAGGATATGCTGCTGCTGGTACAGATAGACTGCCACTGCTGGAAATAAAGGAGCGTCCGTTCTTGTTGAAAGGCATGCTCTACGCTGGGCAAGGGACCCAGTCCCTCAACCCAGACAATCCACCCCTGCAGAAGCATTACAGACTGCCACAGGAAGGACAAATGGAAACGGTGTTACCATCCAGGCATTTATCTGTGGTGAACTGAACAAAGAATGAACTTTCAATTAGAAAGAGACAGCAAGCTGTTGAAGACAGAAGGTAACAAACAAAATTTCCATTAGCACAATACAGCACAGACTTGAAAGTTCTGGCTTTGCTAGTCTAACATTTTATGTACAGTGGTCAACTGGAAACAAGGCAATGTCATGTTGCTGCACCTCCATTTAGAGCTCCCAGTTTTAGAGACATTTTATGTCCGTGATCCCACCTCCCTACCTACACTGGTAATTTATTGCATTTTTTCCCTAAAATCATCTGCCTTGATAAATAAAATAAGATATTAAATTTGAGCTTGGCAGCTTGGGGTTCTAAAGACATCAGCTATCACACATTCCTTTTGTTCCATGCTGACCTGGTGAATTACCTGGCAATCTCATTTTTTCAAACACTTAAGCCACAAGGAAAAAATCTATCCTCACCATCAATAAAGGGAGCTAATGGTGATAAATTAGTCAACATGGCAAGTACAAGACTCCTTCAGAGATTTGTTCTATTTTATGCCTCTTTCTAGCACAAAGCTATTATATTCCATTCTACAACTCCATTGAAGGCTATTATAAAAAACACCCTCATGCAGCTCATCATAATGTAAAAACTTCAGTGCCTTAGATATCCTGTTTCTGCAGATTCTGTTGTTGGACTTCTCTCTGCATGAACTTTGAAAACCTGCATTAAGAGTTATCAACATTTCATGCTACCAACCTTGAGGGTGTCTTGTAAATCCAAAAAAAACCCAGGCAGCTACATTTAGCTTGACTTTTGGAATTGTAGCTTACAAGTGTTCTTCCATTAATTAAAAGAAACAAGTAAATAATAATAACCTGCCCCCGCAAATTTCTGAACTCAGTGTTCCATCCTATAAGTGTGGAAATGTGCAAGTTCTGTAATTCACCACTGGTGTTTATTTACAGTTATCTCATGAATTCAACCAAATATATGCATTGTCATTTTTAGGATTCTTCTCTCAAACAGACTTGTTTCTTCAGAACTTTGATGTTTTAGCCTCAGGACCTATGCAGTATGTCATTGACAATAAAATTTTATCTATTCCTTTTGACAGATAAGGTAGTATGGGCACAATACTGTGGAGTAAAAATGTTGATGTTACTGTTGAAAAATAAAAATCCAGGACGTGCAACTGTAGCAGCTTTAATACGTTACATAACCATTTGACAACCACAACACCTGAGCAGATATAGTTTCAAACATTTCTAAAGCCATTTACAGTTATTCACATTAAAAATAGATTACACTTATTTAACCTTTCATAATAAAACTCCTCCTTATTGGAATCTATTATGCCAGATAATTACAAAAAATGACGGTCTTGTTTATAAAGACTTAAAAATATTTACTCTTGCTCTTATTTAAAATGACGTGTGTATCTCAAATCAAATTAACCCATATAACACAACACATCAGTTTAGTGATGATCAACCCTACAGTGATGTTGGGTTTATTCATACAAAATGTGACTTTGATTATCGTCAACACTTATTTTAGGACATCCTTCTCCAGTAATTCCTCCTGCATAATATTACTTTTTAATGAAGTTGAGCATTGTTGTGATATTGTCCATCTCCAAGTCTTAATAATGTTTCTGACTTGAAGTATGAGGAACATTAAAGGTTGCATTAACTAATTATCTAAATTGTTCACAAAGTCTATCATCCACACTGCCGTTACGCAAATATCAGGGAGAATATTTCTTAAGCTTGTCAGGAGTACAGGAAAATATTCAACCACATACAGAGGACAAGATAAAAACTCGAAGAAAAAAATAATTTTATTAATGTTGTGAACTTCTGCAGACAGAGCGTTAGATGGACTATTATTTAAGTGGTGTTTACTTAATTATCTAAGATCTTCGCTTCAGCTGATTTAAAACACATTTAAAAATCGGATCTGAATCCCTTCTTTGTATATGTTTTGAGGGACAGAGAATTCTTATCCCAGTGAGAGCTGTCATGGATATAGATATACTAATACTATTCAAATAAAACTCCTGAGAATACACACAATGGCCTCCTGCTAGTAAGTGTAGCACAACTGTATTTGTTTTGAAGTTCTTTTGTGTTAATTATTATAACATTATGAAACTGAGCCCAGGGAATGATTATTCAGGCATTTTTATCACTGACAGCTGGATGCCAGTGTGGGTTATTTTTATACTACCCAACTGTATTTCAACAAATTAAGCGACAAATGTGTCTGCATTTTGAATATCTTTATAAAATAAAGTCTCCTTTTTCATTATTTTTTTTAATGTCGCCCAGCCACAAGTATTACCATATTCTTAATGAAGCTCCAACATAAATAAGACAAGGAAGGTGCAAAAATTTTGATCAAACTAACTAGGTTTATTGTATGCACCAGGTATAGAAAAACAACTTTCACATCTTTATCCATCTGTAAAGGCATGCATTAATTTCAACTCAACATTTTCATATCCTGAAATGACAAAAAATACTTAAAGGCAAATCTTACAGATGTGCTTAACTAGGGAGAATGGAGTTAAAAGTTATTATAAGGTATATTGCTTGGATCATCACCGTTCTTAATATGAAGAAGTGGAATTTTGTTTCTATAGATCTTTTATGAATTTTTTGAAAACATAATTTTCACTAAACTAAATCCTCACACTGGAGAAGAGGCTGTATTTTCTATACAGCAACAGACTTCATTGCAGATCAAATATCCACAAATTTACACAGCTCTTCACCTTTGAATTTTAATATACCCTTGTTGTTTGCATTTGTTAAGGTCACTCAACTTTCACAGTATTATTTTTCATTCTTCTTTTCTTGAAAAGGTTCAAAAAATAGCAAGTCATTATATTTTTCTGCTGGCAGATGGTGATACATTGAGTGTAATCCAGAATTATATCAACAAGAAAATTCTTTTGTGAAGAAATCTTAGAGGTGCCTGCCATGTTACTTGGCAAAAAAATGAAAGAACTCTGTTGTTTCAGCTCACAGATTGCCATCAAACATTACTTTATGGCTTGCTTCTGACAGACCAGGAGATTACAAACCTGTGTAAAACCAAGAAAATTATGAGCCTTAGGACAACTCACCAGTTTCCATGAATATGTACTCTGGATTCATAGATGGTAAAGAAATCGAGCATTCTGCTGGCTTTCCAGATGACCTTTCCACAACTGAAGTAGAGTTGTTCTGACCCACTGGGAACCCAGCATAGACAATTTATGGGCTTGTGGATCCTCCACCAGAATCTGCCTAATTTCTCTTTTAGGAAGCTTTTAGGAAGGGCAATAGAAGAATAAAGGACGGTGAAAGAGAAAGCAGTCCCATGCTGAAGTTTTGCAGCAAGTAGTGTGTGTGAATGTGCTACAGGAAGGATTAATATCCAGAAGTCCCAGCTGTACCTTAATTCTGTTTCAAAATAACTTCTTTGTTCAGACGGACTGGGCATGGCAAGCTGAGCTGAATGACAGAGATTTGAGGGATATCTAAGATCACCTTTATCAGAGAAACTCACCTGTATTTTTTCCTGGAATTCCTCCACGTCTGCATGGATGTCCAAACCTTGTTGAACTCTAGTTGTTTAGACAATCCATTCAAAAAACCAATAGTTTTCTTCTTGGAAGACAATGTTAAAATTTGTGAAAATCTTAATTGTGTTGTTGCACCTAAGGCTGGACAGTAACACAGCTATCAAATTCTTGTTAACTAAAATATATTAATGAAAGAAGAACAACTGTTAACTTTTTTTAAAGTTGTGGATTTGGTGGGGGGGTTTTGTTTGTTTTTTTTAATTGTAAAATGTAACTATACCATATTTGTTATTGTATTGAGACTCAAAACTTGATCAGTAAGTCTTTTGCACCAAAATTACTTTTCTACAATTATATTTTAGTCTTCAGTTGGTAAAAGTTAGCAAAAATATGGACTGGAATGGTCTGCTGCATACTCTGTAACACAGGTTCACAGCCTAAAGATACATAGCTGTCTTTTCTCTCTGTAAAGAATTCTCTAAATGTTTCGAATTTCCAACTGAGACTCTGATAAATAAGTTATCATCACAAAATTATGGACATTATCCATATGGTTACTTGGATGTAAGTACTAAAATAGTTTTAATGCTTAATGAGAAATAAGATATGAAAAAAAAATCTAACTTTGAATGAAGACCTTCTTCTGAATTAATCATTTGTTGCTGTTACACATAACTGTAAAATCTGAGCAAAATCATGAGGTACCACCTTCAACACGAGCACAAATTTATGAGACAGTATACTCATAAAAAGTGCCACAAGAGAAGTGTCAGAAAATTCATGTTTCCAAAATGTCAATCTAAATCATAAAATGTAGAGAGGAGGGAAAAGAACATTCATGTGCATCTGCAATCAGTAAATAAGACAGACTATAATCCAGAGAAATGTCTTTTCATGAGCTTTATTAATATTTCGTCTATCTTTTCTTTGTAAATTATATTTTGGTTTAGGTTGGTTTTGATGTTGGTTAGAAAACAAAAACTGTAATTCTAAAGGACCTCTTTTCAAAACTGTAAATGTGTTTGTATTTGCTAGAAAAATAGTATTATCTTTTTTCCCCTTCCTTTGCCCTTTGTAACTTTATTTTGTCGGAGGAAGTCTCCATAAAACTTCATTTAAATTATAATTATTTTCAGTCTCATTTCATCTGTAAGTCTCAGTGCAACCTCAAAATTGCTATGAGATTGACTACGCTGTATAGCACTTTTTATTATTTGACATTCTCCAAAGAATTTCCATGTGTAAATGGTCATAACAGAAACAGCAGCCTTATTTATATATACAACTTTTCTTTTGAGGCCATGGAATTATTCAAAAGATTACCTTAAACCGTTATATTTATGATAGCAAATTTTATTTGGAGATTATATGAAGGATCCATCAGTAAGCTGTTGCTGTTTTGCATCTCTCTGACACAACGAAGCAGCTGTAAGTTCTCTGCACTGGTTGGATTTGCAGCTGCTTTTTGCTGCCATCATGACACAAAGCAGCAAGAGCGTCCTGGTGAATCTCGTCTGTACCTGATATCCCTTAGATTAGATATATACCTTTACACATCACTGCTCAGGAGTTTGGAAATTTAGTTTACAGACCATACGACATAATGAGAAGAACAGGACAGACAGACCGACAGGCTGACTGGCCAGCTTTGTTAAGGAGTGATACAGATGCAGTTCAAAGCCTTTAGACCAGGCATTCATCACGTATTTCTCAAGGATATATTTGCTGTACATACAGCAGTGTATAGAGATATGATTTCTCACTGCCATGCTAAATCCTTGACTTCCAGAGCTTTAGATTAGAACTTGAATAAATTAACAGCACATTCCACTTCTTTCTGTGAGAAATGCTGGGGTTTTTTTCTTTTACAACCATAACTGTTCTTCTGCTGTTTGGATCAGTTTACATCTTAGTTTTATTTATTTCATCTGGTAAAAATGATTGCTTCCTCTGCATAAGTCTCATCTGAGTACTCAGATTTTCATCTGTGTTGCTGTGCTCATTGAATCCAGAAGTATCAGCTTGCCCTAAGCACTTCAGAGCTCAGGAAAGGAAGGTGACCTCCTTCAGGCATTCACACAATGATTCAAAACTCACCAATCCTCTTTGATTACTTCCAGCCATACCTCGAGTCCTACTTGAGGCATTTCTGGGATGTGTCAGGAAGAAGAGGCTATCCTTGTATGTCTCCAGAGTTAGCCGTACTATCCTCTCTGAGACAGAAGAGAAAATGGTTTCCATGGTATGTGGGTCAAACAACTCAGTATAAAAGTCTGTCCATTTCTTTTTCTCAGAATTAATCAAAAGTCTTTTTAGTGGAGCCAGGCAAAATAAGAGATAACACCTATTTTACTTCTTTAACTGCTTTTTTCTTGTACTTAAAACAATCTTTCAGAAATATCAACATGCTGTCTTATTCTGGCCTACTAAATATAGGTATTAAGCATTCCAGATATAACTATGATAGGTATACAAATAAAACTATTTTTTGAAACCAGATAATACTTCTATATAATTACTTTTTTTTTTTTGCTTATACTTTGACCAGTAGAAATAATTATTACAACAAAGAAAATAGGAAAAAACCCCAACAAAACACTTACGTCTTTCTAGCTCTACAATGTCAGAATTATTTTAAAATTTTATTTTATTTTTTTAAGGAGTGGAGGATTTCTCTGTTCTTTTAAAATGGGAAGATCTATTCCCATGGTAGCAATGAGTGTCTGGGAAACCACTGTATTTAGCATAATGAAGTTACAAGATGGCCTTTGTTTGTTATGGATTGATTATTACGCAAAATATTCCCTAAAATGAAGGTGGGGATAATGGTCATGTTTAGAGGCACCTAATACTATTTTCATGGGAAAGTTAGCCAATGATGTAAAGCCAGGGGTTCTATGACTGCAAAACTACATTTTTAAAGTCTGTGTAGGCTTTTCTATATGGAATCAAAAAAATTATGCATATAGATAGATGTAGACAGACATAGAAAACTAAATTCAGAAACACATTAATTTTCAAGCAAAAGTAAACACCTTTTTCTTTTTTTTGAGGACCTATTCTCATGTTTTGACTATCTTAGGGATTAGTCCTTCCAATTTCACAAAAAGCCACTTACAGATTCCTTATTCACTTGAAAGCTTAGGCTGGGTCACTTTATTCCTATGGTCAGTTATAGTGGCTGAAGATGGAGATGCCTCAGGGAATAATCTTTCCACAAGGAAATAAACGTTTAGTTTTAACACATGCAAGAATTTGATTTTATTTTGATCTGTCAGCATTGTAACATTTAGCAAAATTCACTGAGTTACTTCCTTTTCTTGTTAAGGGTTTTAATTTTACTGGTGGGGGTTTTTTTGTGGGGGAAGGGGGAATTGAGATGGTGGGATATGTGACCGATGATTGAGAATAATCACCATAGTAGGAGCAATCAGGATTTTAGTTCAGTTCTGTAAGATATCTGGGTAAGAGTATTGCTATCAGCAGTATATATCATGTCCTCATGTTTCTAAAGTCAGCATCAGTAATAATTCTTCTGCATGGGAAGAGAATACACATCTATTCCACTGATGGAATTCTGGCCTTTCTAAATCACAGAGAAAATGCCTATGCCTGAGCCAGTCATCAAAGGTTTCCTTAACAGTTAGGGAACAAAAGGACATGCTTAGAGGATAATCCACCAGAACTAATTTGGAGAAGAACTCCAAACACCCTTGAATTTTTTTTTGTTTTTTCCCTTCTCATCTCTGGACTATACATTTAGAGACCTGAGGTTATCTATTTTAGGTATATGCATCTAAATCTAGATGGATAAATCCTTCCCTTTGGTCTCTATCCACTGATGAGCTTACTCAGCTTGCTTTATTCATAAGGTTCTTCCTGATAAGAAAGGTTCAGGGAAAAGTAGGAAAGCAACAGTCCTGCGGCTCTGAAAGCACAATCTGACAACAAACATGGTCATGTAAGAGACTAACCCAATTACCAGCAGCAGACTGGGAGGCTACTTGGTCCTGCAGAAGTGCTGGTCCAGAATAGCACTCTTTACATAAGATCTGTGCTCACACCCCGCAGTGTGAAGAATAACATTTAAAGAGCTACACATATACCATAAGCACCTTACATATTTCTAGCACAACCTGTTCGGCTGCTAGTAGTAATTAACCCTGATCACCTCCCACATGATAAAAATATTGTTACTTGACAAATTAAAATACAGCCCTTTGCTGGATCTCTAAAGAGGCACATCCTGTTGGGGTTAATTGAAGTTGTGAAAAATGGCAGGTTAACTGCTTTGCACCGTCAGAAGAAGGCTATGGCAGAAAAAAAATTAAGGCTGAAATACAATCCTGCTCCTCAGACAATATATTTCATATATCTGAAACCTCACTTTGCTCTGCCACTGGATACATTATAAAAACTCAAGACATTGGAACAGTTTTGATGTGACTGGACTTGTTGGAGAAAAGACTGTTGCTAGTTTACTGAATGACATTTTTAGAGAACAGTTCGAGATTGAAGGCAAATTGAAAATAAGGATTTTGAAAAATAAATTTTCATATTTTTTCATTGTTAATGGCCCCACAGATTACAAAAAAAAAAAAAAAATTGCAGCTTGGTAATTACAAGTTCAGGTAGTTAACTTAGATGCTGCATTTAGCAGACCTCACTGAAAACTGCCTAGTCTGCACTTTTTATGAGAGCCAAAAATAATCATGTGTTCTGCAACAGTATAAAAGTTACCATGTAATTACATGAAACTAGAGGATGTATTTGATATTTATGTTTCGTAATTTAAAAGCATTGACAATAACACTAATAACTGAATAAAACAAGCCCGCATAGCCATGGAAACCTGTCCTAACATGTAGCAGTTTAGAGAGATAATACCGTGGAAAAGAAGGCGGCACAGCTTTCTTCTGTCTCTGTCTCACTCTTTTTCTTTTTAATAGGGTGCTTGCTCTTAAAAACATATTTCGTTTCCTCATTAAAAACCGGGAAAGTCTATAAAACAAAAGCAAGACAGAGAGAATTCCTCCTGACTGGACATGTTACATGTGAAGCTAAATATAGATTATCATTGAAGCAAGATAGTCAGCAAGTGTCTTTTGAGCAGCATGTGGCTCTTAAGCAGTTCCAGTGCCTCCCCATGCTGAGAGAACACCATGTGTCCGGCAGGAAGGCTGATGAAAAATCTCAGCCTCCAGCTGTGGGAGGAAGCAAGTCAGCCAACACTGCAGAGGCTGGTGTTGCCCCATCACCCCAGGCTCTAAATGCGTGCTTGTCCAGATGCACCTCACACCGCACTGAGGACATTTTGAGTACCAAATCCAGACCTCATCACCTGAGCTTTCTGCTGACATCTCTTTCGAAACTGAATGCGGCATATCTGGGGATTGTCAGCCTAATGACCATAAGGAAATCTGAAATGCACTGGAATTATAAAACAAAACAGCTCTTGTATGATTTTGCATCATACTAATAAGAATAATTTCTTTTCTAGTAGCAGGAGTGCTAACACTACACAACAGAGTCCTTTCTATATTATTAAGACTGCTTTCCTTGAAAATAGACTAAGGGATTTATTTTCCTAATTTCTCAATTAGTCAGAAAGCAGCTGCTCATGCTTGCAACTCAAACAGCTTTGAGAAAATATTGCGGATATTTTCCTCTGCTGTTTTATATGTCATTTTAAGTGCACTAATTCCTAAAAACTTTTGTTTAGGTTTGTAGTAAATGACTAGCACTGCTGTAATTAAAAAAATAATTTTGGTTTCATGGAACAAGGCTGTTTGTCTATGACTTCTAAAAGCGATGAATACATTAAATATTTTACGAGGCTTTTAAATGCTTGATGATAGAGATTCAGCATGGTCTATTCTCATGCTGGATGGCCAGGAACAAGAGGCCTCTTTTATTGTTCCCTGTAAAACCAGTGAAATGGAACCAATTGAAATATTGTGCACAGAGTCACAAGCAGAGGATAACAGCGCTTTTCTGAATGGTAAGAACACAACAAAGTGCATCTCAAGAGCTTTGTTTGTATGGAGCAGACCTCTCCTCGGAATGGACTGTCTGAAGAGGCTTTGCTTAATGCACTGTTTAATAGCAGGGCTCTTCAAGGTCTCCCCACTCCATTATGACATGTGCACTGCTGCTCCTTGGATATGAGAACAGAAGCAAAACAACAGGAAAAAAAGGCTGAGTTTACTTAACCCAAATGACTTCCATTCATTTTTCAAAATCCGCAAGTATCTAACAGTGGAAAATATTACATCCCACATTCACAACATATGAATTTACAATTATAGGAGGAAGGCAACCTTCTACACATTAAAGGCTTGTTTATGTGGTGGAAATGATAGGATTTTCACTGTAAATTGAAATCACAGAAGCCTTGTGATTGTGAAGATGAGTGAGGTACAAATTTCAATGTAATGGCAATTATTCTGCTACAAGTCTGCATTCTGAATATATAAATAAGGTAAAAATTTGACATAAAAATCCTTCTTACAGCAATTTGTACTCCTTTTGTTTGACTGAACTGTGTTCTTAAATGCCTTTGCAGAACCTGAGAGTGTAAATACCTCTAATAATTATATGTGGGCACTGCTTATGCAAGCATACATTTCATTTACCTTTCCAAATAATATGGTATATGGAAATGGTGAGCACCATTAATTACATAAAAATGCTTGTCATCTATGAAGTACTGGTTTGTTTTCAATAAAGAATGACCAGGGCATGGGGTGAAGGAGATGCAGAGAAACATTGTTGTAAGAGGGAATTGTGTTTTGCTTCAAACAGTCAGTCCATTTTCACAAAGAGATCAGACTGTATTAGGGCATATGCATGGGAATTCCTTATGATGTGCAGTATGTAAATTCACTGAGTCCTGAAGGCTTAATTGTAAATTATTGCAAGAGAACACTGGGGTCCCAGGCCAATCCTAATGGAGATACCGCAGCAACTACTCAATTGCTTCCTCTTTCTAACAGAAAGAGCAGCTGAAAAATAAAAGACAAAAGATTAAAGACAAAAGAAAAGAACACACTGTACTAGCGCCATCTGACTAAATGGAATTGACTACTAAGTTTAACTGATCAGAAAGTTGAAATCATGGAACAGTCAGTGTAATATGCTGGTTTTCAAAATACTCAAGATCATTAGACTAGAAGTGCACTTTTATCTTCCACTGCAAAAGATCACTAGTATTCCTAATTAAATAATTGCTCCCTAGCATCTATATTCAGAGTATATTGAAGAAAGAACTCTGATGAAGATATTTGATGTAAAAGTCTTCCAAAGAGATGACTTACTTATTATGTAAAGGATTTTACTGACTCCTCCCATGATTATTTATCATCTGAATAATGAAGAACGTATATTCTGAAATAATAAATTATAAAATCAGTATTAATTTTTCCTACATGAGGGGGTTTAATACCATTCCTTGGCTATGGTTAACAGGCTACTTTGGAGTGATAACTCCTCTGGATTCTGAGGTATGCATTACTCCTCCCATCCCAACATCAGCAGAGAAGAGTAGCTGCGATCTCACATAAGGCAGCAGTAGGTTCAGGGTCTACCTCACTCAATGATACCACCTCTCTCCACTGGTGGTAGAGGGAGCTGGGGACTACACATTCTGCGTCAACTGGTTCTTTGTCTTTCCAGTTGTTTTTTCGTTTTTTCTCACCTCTCCGTCGCACACAGAGATTTCTTACCTTCACACTTATAACTGCACAACTCCTTTTTTCCTCGATGATTATTATCTCTGCTTTATTTTTTTGCATCTTTTCTCCCACATGCCCTTCCTTATGATACCTCTGGCTCAACATAATCTTAGTCCTCTACGCTACATCTTCACATACTATCTCTACAGAAGCAGAGTTTCATTTCAGGTGAAAAGGCTTCCTTCAGTCAGTTTTTCAGAATGGCTTTTTACTTTTTCACATCTAAATTTCCTTCAAGGGAAGTATTAGGTAAAATATTTGTGTGTGCATACTTATTTCCATTTATTTATGCAGCAGTCTTAGAAGCATGATAAATCCATTTTTATAAAAGAAATTAGAATGAGACATAATAAAAAGATAAAACTTAAGAGTATCCCTCCTTGAACAGAGATTCACTTTATCGTTGGATATAATATCATAATAGAGAAAACTGAGAGCTGAGTTTGAGAAGCCAGAAGAATAGAAACTTAAAACAGACAGGAATATTTTTCCTTTGACTTTTTATAACAGATATTTGTATCTCTAGGATATTCCTTTGCATATCTCCATTTATTCATTTCTGGTTGGTTTTTTTTTTTAATGCTTCACACATGAGTTTTTTCATACAACCTTGTGCCTTAAAAAAGTCATTGACATTTCAAAGAAAATATTCAGGTCCACAAAAATGTGTTCTCTTTCCATTGTACTTGCACACACATGGGCACAAAAAGACTTTCGAACACATTTATTTATTATTGTAAATAGAGATAACATCTATTAGTTGCTCAAAAAATGAAGTTTTTGTATAAAGTGATATGTAGAAACCGTATTTTTAACTTTAAATTGATTCCAAAGAATGCTGAAGTCAACATTTATGAATACAAAACAAGCTTGAGACCTGAAAGAGTCATAGGTACTCTGTACTTAGTAGTTGCTGTCCAATTTTTTGCACAGCTCAACTAAATCCCCTACTCAACTTTTGTAAACAGACCAGAAAAGAAGGACTTGACCTAAATCAGGAAAATTAACTGCAGTATTTTAATTAAAAATAAATTTTTTTTCTTCCATACATATTCAGAGTTTTATTTGTTTTTCAATTTAAAATTTGTAGTTTACTTATGATTGACTTTACAGCACAGCCCAGGGTTTAAAACAGGTAACAAATCAAGGACTTCTTAAAACTGAGCTGTCTTTCTTGCTGTTGTTCCCTGTCCCTTGGTCTTTTATTCTCTCTGTCTTACAATTCTCAAGCTACTTCTGGCACTCTTCTTCTGGCTCTTTTTTTCGCTGGAGATGCTAACTTCAAAAGAAAATAATAATAAACTGATTTTCACTTTTTTTAAAATCCAAGATTAGCAGGCTGAATTGACAATGAGGAGCTGTTGGTATTCTTTCTCTTCTAATCTGTGGGTACTCTCCTTTTGGGTCTATTATATTCTCAGCCTTTGTTTTACTACTTGATACTGTTAGCAAATGTCAGTGTTCATCAGTATCACAGTTTGTTTTACTGCAGGAAATGCTTTCAGTTGAATAGAAATGAAAGGTGAAATGCCATTAGAGAAACAGTGTTAAGCACTGAGACTCAGTTCTTCAGAATAATGTTTTTATGATTATTTTATGGCTCCCGAAGGACTACCCTTTCTTGACAGACAGAAAAAGTGAAAATTTTAATACACTGTCATGATTCATCTCCCCAGTACTTGCTTCACTTTATCTCCTCCAGGAGAGAGAAAGCATGCTGAAAAAAACAAACAAACAAAACAACAACATTCCCATAATATGTGTAATCACCAACAGACAGATTTTCTGCTTCTTGAATTTGGTAGAAGTTCTGCAGCAACTATAAGGGTAGGAATAACACATTACCAGTTGTATATAGCATGTACTGTACCACTCATCCTGATCTTACAGTGGGAAGGGAAGGGAAGGGAAAAGGCCAGGCAAAAGAAAAGGAAATACTTGAATATGTGTCTCTCATACAGAGAGACAGGTAATTTCACAGATTGTTCAGGTAATATGACTGAACTTAAATGTATACAACTTAAATATGTTTATAAATATATTCACTTTATGGGTCTGGCTGGGTTGGAGTTAATTTTCTTCATAGTAGCCAGTATAGTACAGNCTTTCTTGACAGACAGAAAAAGTGAAAATTTTAATACACTGTCATGATTCATCTCCCCAGTACTTGCTTCACTTTATCTCCTCCAGGAGAGAGAAAGCATGCTGAAAAAAACAAACAAACAAAACAACAACATTCCCATAATATGTGTAATCACCAACAGACAGATTTTCTGCTTCTTGAATTTGGTAGAAGTTCTGCAGCAACTATAAGGGTAGGAATAACACATTACCAGTTGTATATAGCATGTACTGTACCACTCATCCTGATCATANAATTTTCTTCATAGTAGCCAGTATAGTACAGTGTTTTGGATTTCTCACTAAAGCACTGTTGATAAAAACAGTGTTGTGGCTATTTCTGAGCATTGCTTGTACAACACTAAGGTTTTGGGGGCTTTGTTTTGTTTTGGTTAATTTGTTTTTTCTCCAGTCTGCTCCCTGCAATGAGTAGGCTGAGGATGCAAAAGAAGTTGGGAGGTGACACAACCTTAGCAGTTGACCCAAACTGACCAAGAGGCTATTTTAAGCAACATAACATTATTTATGTTCCTCATTAAAAGCGTGGGAAGACAGTCATTGCTCAGAAAGTAGCTGGGCATACCTGTGGGAGGTGGTGAGGGATAACCTTTGCATCACTTGCTTGTTTGGGTTTTTTCCCTCATTCTTCCACCCTTTAAATTGTATTCACCAAGACCCAGTAATATTTTAGTTTTACTCTTCCTGCTCACTGTCTTGTCCAGCTGGAGCAGAGGGGAGCAGGCAGTTGGCCATGTGGTTTTTAGGTGCCTGACGGGATCAACCCACCGCCATATAGAAAACAAATATTTTCAGGTTTCTGAAGCAGAAATGGTTTCTTTGCTTAGCAAGAATAAAGGGAAAGGTAACAGTTCAAGTGGTGACAAAGGGATCTGGTAAAAGGGACAGTGTAATTTACAGAATGGTCATATGTCCTGTGAAGGTGATCTTAACTTTGTGTGGTGTGTACAAGCATGACCACTGAATATGTGAATACTCACTGGGAAGATAAAGAGAAGGACATGAGACATTATTTACTATTACAGTAACATATTTAGGAAAAGAGAAATACCATTTTTAGCTCTTTCTTCTATTAATATTTTTGTCTCTAAGTTATTCAGGTAATATAGTTAAAAAAGTTTCGTCCTCCAACGAGAAAGTTTCATCCTACAGCAGTGTGGGTACTGGTAGTTAATGAACCTCTTCAGCAATGAAAGAACTTTGTGTCCCTAAAATTTTCCTGATAAAAACTAGTCAAAGACTTAATTTTAGTCAGATTTTCTTTGGCTGTTGAGTGCTAAATATGGCTAATTAAGATTGAAAATTTAGAGTCACATCTGTAAAAAGCAGTTCTTCCCTTACAGCTTGAGATTGAATGCCACTGTATTTAAATAATGTGTCTTAAATCACAGTCTTTTTATAAGTTTACACAACAACACTTAGCTTAGTATTTACCTGTATGGTCATTTTGTGAATTGTATTCAATAATAAGTAATTTTCCCCATCCACAGTACATGAAAATGAGAAATTACCCTTTATAAAGTTTATTTGGAGTGAATATAGAGTTTGAATAGTAGAAAACAGAGTTTAAAAAGCTGAAGGAAAGGGTCTGAACTCAAAGAACTTTAGAAAAAAAGATTGTTTCTACTTAAAATATTAGTCAATTATTATGAATTATATTTAGCATTGTAATATTCAATATAAAAATAGCAAATAAAAACAAAAAGTGAAGATGAACAGCTAAAACCAAATATGAACAGCTCTGAATGCTGCGGCTATTTCACAGAAAACATTTTTCCCCACCTTGTACCAAAACGGTAGTGAAAGTCAAGCTAGTGAATCACAACCTTTTTTCCTAACTTATAAACTTTTTCTGTTGCTTTTTTCTCTCCACTACCTCCATCTCCATTAAAACAGGCTGCTCAAAAGGCAGAGCTTGCTAAAAGCACTCATGGGAGGGCCAGCATGTAAAATCCATGTAACAGCTCATTATTTTCAGAAGTACAAGCAGCATTATGAGAATATTTTAAATAAGCAGTGAATAAACAATACAAACTAATACACACTGGTTCGAATGTATCTGAAAGGATTTTTACTTTTCATTGATATTTTAATATTTTGGCTGACTTGATTGAAAACTCTTTTTATATGTGAGCCTTTATAACCTGATTTCTAACAGAAAGAAATAAGGAAAATGATAGAAAAACAAATCAAGAAGTAAGTATCTGGAATCAAATTGTGCACACAGAACTGTGCACCATTCCTGTCAAAGTGAATAAATCAAACCAATTAATGGACTTGAGTTACTGTGTATCATGCTTTCAATTGTTTGGGATTTTTTTTTGGTTTTTGGAGGTGATTTTTCATGAGGTTTTGGGAGGGTTCATTTCCTTTTGTTTTTCTCAAAAAGGTCACTTGTCCATTTAATGGTATCTACTGATGAGAATTACCTTATGGATTCAAAACCTACTTTTGACCAAGTAACTATATCTGGTACATAGTTTAGACCTGTCATTTCATACTTATACCGAGGTATTTTCTCCCTAGAAAAGTTCCATGAGTAAATAAATAAATGAAATTCCTATGAAAGTTGTACCCAGACATTTTATCTCCTAGTTTAAGTAAGGTTATGTAATGTAATATTAAGGGATAAAGGGAGATGTAATCCCAAGCAGCAATAGAGTTTTACACTTTCCTAGTCTGAAAAGTAGGTGTAGACATTGCCAGATTTATATCAAGAAAGGATTCCTTTTTCATTTGTGCACACTGAGAAAGAAGATTCATGGCTCTGAGAGTAAAGATACATGTTAGCAAGATAACCTAAATTAATGAGGACTTAGACACATAGATAACATAAAAGTAAAAAGCAACAAGTGAAAATGAGATAGATAAGGCTTGGGAAAAAAAGTAAAAAACAAGTCAAGAGTTTGCTCATATCTAAAAAAAAACCTGTATTCATTTTTGTACACAGTTAGAATTGTATTACCATTACAGATGACAACTTTCATTTAGCCTCCCAGTAAAGTAACCTACAATGACCACATTATGGCATAAGCACTCAAACTATCAGTGCAAAAAGCAAGCACACAACTTTCTATATGATGTTACATACTCCAGGGTCTACGAGACCCAGGTGAATTGGTGCGTGAGAAAAGGTAAGCTGCTTCCCAGCTTGGGATGGGCAGGCACACTGTGAGAAGGGAATTAATAAAATGTTCCTGGTAGTGAACATGACAGAGAACAAAAATCTCAAAGTCAGTGCTGAACTGCTGAACTGAGCTTGTAAAGTTGAATTACTGTTCATGTTTTTCCTTTACCTCGATTGTCCCAGAACTCCATTGTCACAAAGGGTGGAAGACGATTATGTTTTACTTAGGGCAGGTATTTTAGGAGGTTTTCCCTTAGTCCCTCCAGACTTCTTGGCAATTTTCCCTTTCTACTGTGAAAAAGGCATTTGTCCTCTTCTTATTCTACTGAAATATTTTTACACAGTTACTCTAAAAGTTATGATGAACAACAAATTTAATGATAAAGAACCTATCAGGCTCACTGTAAGAGCAAGGAACATAACCTAGGCATCATCTTTGACTCAGTCTGCTCTCCAGAGCCTCATAGCTGAGCTACATCTAATTTTTGTTGATTCATTCTGCATAATAGCTATAAGATACCATAATCCTCTCTGTCTATGTGGTTAAATCTCTCCCAAGATCCTCATCATCTCATATCTTGCTTATTGGAAAGTCTTTCTTTTCAGCTTTGAGAGATGATCTTGCCTCAGTCAAATCTATTCCGAATGCTACCATAAGGAATATTTTCCTAGCTCGCTTCTCTTCCCTTTATGCCCTTCCACTGATTCTTCTATCTCATCAAATGTACACTATTTTTCTTTATTAAGAAGTACCCTAATGGCCAATCCTCACACTACATACCTACACTTCTGTTTTCTATGAGCCCAAGCCTGCGTACCTTCATCACTCTGGCTACATTTTGCAGCAAGCAATTTCAGGCTTACTCTCATAGTGCCTTTCATGCCTGGGAGGATCTCCTTTAAAAGACCCCTAGAGCTATCTTGTAATCCACCATCAATTCTCTTCCTAAAGCTGTTATTGGCTATGATGCATAAAAGAAACCAAAGCCCCTGAGCAACTGGTGCAGTAAAACACAGTCTATATTGCTAAGCAGTGTTTGTCTCATGGTCTCCTTGCAGTGCTCTGTTTCATCCTGCATTCAGTACACAGACTGTCACCTCAACTGGAGCAAGAAAATACTTTAGCTCTACTTCACACCACATAGCTGAGAAGGGTCATAACTCATTATGTGGATTCCTAGGCATGCTACCTACAGCAGCAGATGATGCTGTTTTAGGATTTTTAGTGATCTAGCACGCTCTACGATTAGGTGTTCATTTCTTAAAATAATTTTACTTTTTTTTTTAATGTATATTAAAAAAAAACCCCAAAACATATAAAATTGTACATTGAAACAACTAATTTGATTGGAATAGACTGACCTGCAGAAAAACTACATTTTTAATGTAAAGTAGTTTTAAATTATTAAATAACTAGGACCTCTTTGGTTCTGTTATAAACTTCACTATCCCAGTTGTCCTCCATATGCAGACAAGGAAGGGAAAACGTCATTAGGTTATATGCCTCTTGGTATTTCCTGCTAGTAAGAGTCCCTGTGTGACAGGCTTTAATGTCAACAGGCATTTAAACTAAAGTTAAATTAATTTCTGCCTATCTTTTTGTCCTTACACTTTGTACCAAATGCAACAAATAAGGTCGCCGGCAGATAAACATCCATTTTAAAGCAAATATTAGAACGTATTTATGTCAAACCTACCTGTGAGGATTAAGACCATTGAACAAAGACACCATGGCAGCCAAGACTTTATCTAAACCTGTCCAGAGCCCTTTCCTGGATTTCCTTTCCCTAGGTTTGGGGAAGAGGATGTTCTACATCAAGACCTTGGCCCTTTATGGACTCAGGGCAGAAGCAGGCATGAATTTATGTCTGGTAACTGGGAAGACTTTCTAGGTTGCCTAAAGAAATGAAACCTCTTCAACCTATAAACCTCCTCCAATTTAATGTCAAAAAAAAAAAAAAAAAAAAGCTTCAAGAGGAATGCTATATGAAAACAAGTAAGTAAAAGGCAATAAACAGTGAAAACTGAAAACACTGCTTAAGTCCTAGTTCCAAACTTGGCAATACAACTAGGTCTTCTCACTGTAGCAGAAGATATTTCAGTCGGAGATAAAAGGTTTTATATGTCTGTCATATAAATTAAGTGTGAAAACATAAAAATCTTCAAAACATTCTTAGCATAGTAAACATTTTCAATTTTGAAAAAGAAAGAGCCTCCTAAAGAAATTTCTAAAGGAATTTTAGTCGCCTGATATTATATAATTAATATGTGTGGCATGCTAAGAAAAACCAAAAATAAGAATGATCTTCATATTACCATGAAGAAAAATAAGGTTTTATACTTTTTGTCCACTGTAGATATATTTTTAAGGTTTTTATTAAAAGCTGACAGTACATGCCACTTCTAGCACAAAAGTCCAAAAAGTAAGACTTCTGGGATTGAAGAATGGACAAAGTTTTCACTTATATTACCTGAAAAATATGCCCAGGCCATTATTGCATCTGTCACAGATGAGGAAACTACCGTTACGCATCATTTATCCATTCAATGGTTTACAGCTCTGACTATTCCAGGGAGGTCACAAATCCACCAGCTATCAGAAAGAACTAGATTCTGTGCTTGGAACTACGATTTAGTGTGGAAGAATTAATAATGTCTGTGTAGCCAGGCAGCTGGTTAGATATCTGAGGAGGCTCAAATGTGTAGATAATGTTGCTTTAGTTCATTTGAAACTTATGCTCCATAAAATAATTAAAGATTGACCTTTTTCATGTGAAAGTGTAGCTATTCCACAAGTCTAAGAAGCCAGCTTGCCTATGCTAGCAAGATTTAAAGGATGTGATGTTTGTGACTGCTATCAATCCACTGCAGAAAGAATCAAGGAGATCACTGCAATTCCTGCTAGACAGTCAGATTACAGGAAGAAGGCAATTACAAATTTGGTTTTGCAAATGACCCTAAATAGTTCAGTGTAGCAGACGTGAATGAAGTTCAGTGCTATTATGGCGAGCTGAGTAATTCTAGTCTTACTAACTTACCAGAATCTGAGGGAGGAGTTTCCTTCTATCCCCAGCATATTATTTGTGGAAACCAGCTTCCTACAGGGCCTATAAATGAAATTTTCCCAATGAGAAGGTCAGAATATTAAAGTGTTGCTTGAAGGCTGCCTATTTTAAACTCACCTGAGACCACCCATCTGGCAACAATTACAATTAGACTCTTTGCCAAGAAATTATGAAAGCAAAACGATTTTCTATCCAACATAAAGAAAAACCTTCATCTAAGTAGCAATACTTATGTGAATTAACAGACTCATATTTCCAGCTGCAACACATTTCTTATTTCAAGTACCTGATACATGATGCTCATTATTCTTTAAAACGAATAAATCTGCAGCCAGTTCTCAGGTGTCTGTTCTCTGCATGAAAAAAAACTATAAAAACCAACCAAAACAAAACAAAGCCATAAAACAACTGCATTCATTACTGTTTTGGGTGGTTTGCTTGTGATACCTTCTGTAAGGACCACATAATTACATTGCTGCTTAGTTAGTCAAAACTTCCAAAAGTACTTTGTTATCCAAGGCAATTCTCGCAAAAATCTTCAATGCTTAACTTTTTTTGCCAAATTGCAATTTTCAGTGCTAAGGTAGCATCCTCTAACTAAGTGGCTGCACAGCTGACAACCAGTGGGGAAAACAGCAAAATGAGCAAATTTTATGCTCTGCTAAGCAGAAAAGTTTGGTTTAGCTTTCTGTATTAAATGATCAATAAAAATAAAAAATAAACCCCTGAAAAGTATTAAATAATCCCTTCAAAAATGAAATTATATAATCCCAGCATAATTTTAACATGACCGTTGTTAATAAGAAAAACACGGAACTGAAACCAACAATATGAAATACGCTGAGCTTGAAATTGTATTGAACTGGTGAGCAAAGTAAATACAATTTATTTAAGGCCATATCCAAAAGAAGAATGAGACATAAGATACAGGTTGCCCTCATACTGCATATTTCCAGGTGTTTGAAATTTTTCTCTGTGCCTGCAATTTCCTTGCTGACCTGTCTCAGGTATAGAAGATCCATACTTGTCTCCAGCATAATGAATGAACAATACAGAGTAAGCACTTAAGGTAACGTAATTTACAAAGAGTGCACAGCAAGCACTGCATGTCAGAATGCTCAAAAACTACAAGTGGAACAGGTTTTATATTTTAGAAATGGACAAAAGAGTAGATAGATCCATGGTTTAGCTATGACACAGAGACCAAATTATTAAAACAATCTATATTTTAGCTGAGCCTTAGTCAAAGGACACAATCACTGGACTTCAGACTGCAAAAGTAGACATATTACTTACCTAAGACAGGGAAACTCCACAGAAACAAAATCAACATCTATGAGTGCAAAGTATAAAAGAAGCACTACTCTCTATGCAAGGGACATCTCCTAAGGCACATTTCTGAATTCAGTAAACTCTACTTTAAGGGTCATCTATTTTCTTAAGCTTGTGTTTATAGAATGTAAAACTTATGATGTTGGGGCAAGATTTGCCTAAATTTGCGGATGGGTTGCACCATTTGAAGGACCTACCTCTGCCTTGTCCCTCTGAATCAAGGCTAGATTCATCTGTTGATATCAGATGTGTAGGTATTATTAAAAACGCTATTATTTTCCAATATTAAGCAAATATTAAAGACAGACAAAGGGAACTAGAGGAAGACAATAATGTGGAAACTTAGAATAGTTTCACTCAGATCTAAAAGGAAATTAAATTAAAAATAAGTGACCTTATTGTATTCGGCTGTATTTACTATTAGTAAGTTAATATGGGTTAAAAAAATACAGTGTGAATACACTTAAAAAGCCAGAGAAGTGACACGTTTGCTACCATACATAGAGCACTGTCATTTTTCAACCCCAGCCAGCAGCTCAGCCCCTCAACTTCTCACTCACTCCCCTCTGCTAGGATGGGAAGAGAATCAGAAGAGTACAAGTGAGAAAAACGCATGGGTTGAAATAAAGAGTTTAATAGGTAAAGCAAAAGCTGCTTTTGCAGACAGCTGCAGGCAAAGCAAAAAAAGGAATTCATTTGTCACTTCCTGTGGACAAAAAGGTGTTCAGCCATCTTCAGGAAATCAGGGATCCACCACATGAAATGGTGACTTGGGAAGAAAAAATGTCATCACTCCAAATGTCCCCCCTTACTTCTTCTTTCCCCTGTATTGCATGCTGAGCATGACACCATATGGTACAGAATGAAGAACAACATCCTTTGGCCATTTAGTGTTGGCTGTTCCAGCAGTGCCCCTTCCCAGCTCCTTGTGCACCCCCAGCCTGCTCACTAGTGGGGTGGAGGGAGAGGCAGAAAAGCTCTTGACTTTGTGTTAGTGCCACTCAGCAACAGCTAAAACATCCTCGTGTTACCAAAACTCTTTTTATCACAAATTCAAAACATAACACCATACAACTTCCTAGGAAAAAATTAACTCTATCCCAGCCAAAGTCAGTACAAGTGCATTAGATTATAAATATGTATTGCAATCCTTATAATGCAAAAATGAAAAGTAAAGTATCTGATTATTTCAGGGCAATCCAGGGACAAATATCCTTGAACTCCAGACTATACTTCTGTATTTTATTTGGTTGCACATTGAACTGTGAGAGAATGTGTTCCACATGGATCATTGCCAGGTTAGCTGGAGATTTTTTGAGTCAAAACTGACCTCAGAATTCAACAAAGGAGTGGAATGGCCAACAATATATATATATCCTTACATACAAACATCACTGTGCTCACTATAAATTGCTCCTTTCTATCCAATGGGCAGCTGTATTGTGTCACTCATATCCTCAGCATGAATTTAAGGTGTCCTTCTATTTTTGCTGTACCCCACCATTAGGGTAATAAAATTTTAAGTCACCAGAGAAGGACTCTGCTCAGAGAGGAAATCACACAATCTCTTAACCAGATGCAGGTGGAGCAAGAAGGGTTAGTACTATTGTACTGTTTGATCATCTAGAAGAAACTGCAAATCTAATCAGATCCCTATGTTGAGAACTTCATGAACAAAAACCAGGCACATACACTCAAAGCAGAGGAGATGATATAACCTCATCCAAAGCCTCCTGTTGCTTTTCCCATCCCACACTAATCATTTAAATCTGAATTGTACAAGACTTGGCCAGCTTGCTCTCATCTGAGGCTGAGACTTACCCAGACACAGAAAAATATTTGACAGCTTTTTATTTGGGGTGAGACAAAGGTATAAAACTCCATGTCATGATCATGCTGAAACCATCATATCTTTATTTTCACTTTATGCAGTAGAGCAATTGGGTTTTGTGTCAAATCTGATTAAATTTTGCAGAATTTCTGTAGCAGTTGTTACATATATCTTTACCCATCTTTATTATTAAAAGAAGAGAGCGAGAGGGCTTGCCAGTGCTATCAAAATAAAAGTACTGCAATACTTTCTCCAGTGAGGCACTTAAAATATTAATTCATAGATGATCTGCAAGATTAAAAGATTAAGCATATTTTATTATGAAAATATTGTTATTGCTAGTTTTACTTCCATAGAACTGCAACTTTAACAGCAACAACATGTGTACGTGACAGTAGTGCACAAGTTATGAGTCCGCAGTGCCCTGGCAGCCAGGAGGGCCACCCGTGTCCTGGGGTGCATCAGGCACAGCATCGCCAGCTGGGCAAGGGAGGGGATTGTCCCACTCTGCTCTGCACTGGGGCGGCCTCACCTGGAATATTGTGTGCAGTTTTGGGTGCCACAACATCAGAAAGACATTAAACTATTACAGTGTCCAGAGGAGGGCAACGAAGATGGTGATGGGCCTTGAGGGGAAGCCATGTGAGGAGCAGCTGAGGTCGCTTGGCCTGCTGAGCCTGGAGGAGACTGAGGGGAGGCCGCACTGCAGTTACAACTTCCTTGAGAGGGGCACAGGAGGGACAGACACTGATCGCTTCTCTCTTGTGGCCAGTGACAGGACCCAAGGGAATGACCTTAAGTAGTGTCAGGGACATTTAGGTTGAATATTAGAAAAAAGTTCTTCACCCAGAGAGTGGCTATGCACTGGAAGAGTCTCCCCAGGGAAGTGGTCACAGCACCAGCCTGACAGGGTTCAAGAAGCTTTTGGACAATGCTCTTGGGCACATTTTGTGATTCTTGGGGCTGTCCTGAGCAGGGCGATGAGTTGGACTCAATGATCCTTGTGGGTCCCTTCCAACTCAGATTATTCCATGATTCTGTGACAACTGTTCTAGAACTGCCTCTAAAGGAAGGGTAACACGACAAATAAAATTAAAATTAGAGACATGGTTTAGTGTTGACCCTGGCAGTGTGAGGTTTACACTTGGACTTGATGATCTTAAGGATCTTTTCCAATCTGTGGTTCTATGATTCTGTGAAAAGGCCCATGCATTTCTGAAATCAATGTCACAAAATTAGAGGCAACAACACAAAAGGGCAGAGATGGGAAAAGCCATCTTTTCACCATTTTCATTCATACCAATCACCATGTGTTGGTACACAGTGGCAGTAATTTTTAATAAGGTTTTGTACCTAATTGACCAGATCTGAGAGAGATCATTTGTTTCTATCAGTACACTAGAAATATAATCCTGAAATACATTACCTATCTGAATTTCCACTCACCACTAGATAATTGATTTAGACAAATTATTAGATGAACAAAATAACTACAAAATTATACAGAAGAAAAGATAAAGGATAACAGGTGTTTACCAAAGCTCACACTTTTTTTTTTAAACAGCAAACAAAATTTCTTAGGAAAAGGTCATGAACAATCTAAGTAGCAGATCAACTGAAAGAAGAAGGTACTTTTCTGAGACAATATTTTTTCCTCTCATTTCTTTTAAGGTGAATACAGGGATTTGTTGATCAAAACTATCTCAGTTACATCAGTCAAGAAGCAGAATCTTAATTCCACCCATATTTTTGTCCATCTTCCCCTTTTAAACAACACATAAACAACCAGCTAATATCTACTAATGGAGGTCTGAATTTAGGATAGTCAAGAGAGAGATAAAAGGAAATTTTGCTTCTTAATCTGAACACGTAGTACTATTTTCTCTCTAAGTACCTAAGGACAAATACCATGTGTGCTTTGGAAGCAAATAATAGTAGCAATAACTATTATCATTTGTACCGAGTTTTACATTTACCAATCTCTGTGAAAACAGTAATTACTTTACTGAAACTGAGGTTCTGTCATTTACATTTCTCCAGGATATACGCAGTTATGTGTGAACAGATTGAGAACATACTGTAGGTATGTATTCTATCATCAATTAAGATTCCTTTTTAAACAAAGGACAATCACTCTCAGAAAGCCAAATAAGTATCTGTGAGCTCAAATTTGCTATTAGCCCATCAAAATTCTGTAAAAGAAAGAAAAAAGAAGGCAAACTAGAAAGCCTAAGGGAGTTTTCACAACTGCCATCAGTGAACATGAGAGACTATTTTGTTAGAAACAATTTTAGGTGTCATGGCAGCACTAAACTGACCTTTGCTAATGATGAGCTGGCTTCTACCCAGTGTGGTTCTCCATGGCCACAAACACCACATGTGTACTAATACAAAAAATGGACAAGATTATCTTTTCTCTGGTCCTGAAGGCAGTCTCTCTTCTCCTCTCAGAGTGGGATGGTCTGGACCACATAGGCTGTGATGGACAATGCCTGACCTTGCTTTCTCCAATATTGTGCCTAGACAGCACAGGCCAGGATAGACAAAAAGCAAGGAGGAATTAAGTAGTAGAGAAGTTCATGGTCCAGTGCTCATGGGCCATGTTCTTACCCTGGTTAATGAGCAACACAGTTTCAAGCTTCAAGAGTAATACTAAAGTCCGATGTCAGTACAAGCAAAAATTAAAGAATATAAGAGTACTGGAAAGGATGTGTGCATATGTTACTTATACATGTTTTTTTCTTTCAAATATGTTATGATTTTTCTAGATCATTCAAATGGTTTTTCAAAAATAACAGCACCTATAACTGTGGAAATATTTTAGTTTTGTTCACTGATGTTAAGCAAATCTTCATTAGACAAACTCACCTGCAATTTATCTCCTTTGAAATTAACAGAGTTGCCTCAGGAGTGAATTTGATCCAGTATTTTCAGCTGAGTCTTACCATAGATTGGAGTAAAGAACCTTTTCACAAGTAACAATACTAGAATAAAAATTACTAAAACCTAAAGGAGTGGAATAAAATTTTTGGGAAAATTTAAAAGAAAAAAATCCTTTTTCACCAATGTAACTGCACTGTAATATTGACTGTGATCTTGCCTTCCTATGGCTTTTTGGCAATTGCAGCTGTAGGTCTCCAGACCAGCATGGCTTGCTCAGTGTAACAGCACAGGCATGACATCAGAAAAATTATATTCAATAATGATCACATCCCATGGGACGTTGATCCTGATTTACAGTAATAATGTTCTGTAGTCAAGTACAAAATATGCTCTCTGACTATCCTTCAGTGAATGAGGTTCTATTATCTTTTTTGTTCCATCGCCTATTATATTTGTCTGATTCCCTGAACAAGGCGATATGTGGCCAAGAAGCACTCTATTTTTTCTAATTATAACAGCTGTTTTGGTTAAAAAACAAAAAAGAAAAGGAATATGACACATTTCAAATCTTTGTCCTCAGTTATTTAAGGCAAAAGTTAGCAGTATTCTACACATTACTGTAAAAAATTTATACCAATGTTGCCTTACAAACCTCTCCCCATTTATCTTCTTTATCGTCTTTCATACAAGAGAAAATTTTAACAGAAGTTTCCAGATCAAACTTCGGAAAAGTCTTGCTGATAATTTTGGACTAAATTTTGGACATCCAGAAAAGAGAGGCTATGAATATAAATGAATGAGCTGTTCAAAAAGATATTTTGCTTACTTGTAAGGAAAACAAACAAACAAAACATCCCAAACTGATAACCAGACCAAAACAACTGACCAAAAAACCCCACAGTCCAATATAGTTAAATAAAAAACAATATTCAAGTGTCTCAAAGTCGGCCATTACCTACAAGATAAGTATTACCCAACAGAGAAGTCATTTCGGTGATCCTCTTCAAATTCTTTATTTTATTATTTGTCTTGATCACAGTTTATAAAGCTTCCTTTACAGGAACTTGTTTCTTATGTTATCAAGGCAAAATGAAGATGTATTTCATTTGGTATTACCATTCTTGAGATGAATGGATTGTAGCCTGGATTTTCAAATGTTAGAAGCTATTCCCATTATCCCTTCACATTTATTCTTTAAATAAATTAGAAGAGTAAATAAAAATAACTTAATTATATAATGCATGATCAAAGACAAGGAAAAGTATTGGAAGTATTGGATATGAAGTCTGAGACACTTCCTTCTTTTTTTCCTCTTTTTGGTCCTTTTTTCCCCTGGTTTTGAAATGTTGCTGCTGCTTTTCGTGGACCTGACAATAAAAAGAGACCCTCTTATTCAGCAGGGCATAATCAATCCCACTGCTGGGAGAGCAATTTTGGCACAACTAGAGGAGACTGTCTCTTGAAAATCTGCTCTGAACTTACAGATCCTCCCAGGTTTCAACTGTGACCTAAATTCTTTGTGTCATTGAGTCCTTGTGATTAAAAGTCATAAACTGAAACTGTGAGGGGACTTCTGAATAAGAGTTCTGGAAAACACAGATTGTAAAGGGATTGTTGTAAACTTGTTGCATAACGATTAACACAAGGCATAAAATCGACTGTGTGACAATATCTGTGGAAATGCAACTCAGTACATGAATTTTCTAATACTGTTACACGCAGTTGCTATTTATAGTTTTGTAAAACCTTAAAAAAAAGTGTAGCAAAATATGTTATCTCTACCCCAAATATGTTTGTAAGACAATTCTTTGCCTATTTCTGTAAAAGCAGTGGGAAGATAATGCTTGCAAAAAAAAAATTAAAATGAACTGAAACAATTTGCCTTGTCTTCCAGGAAAGAGGAATTGAAAAAAACATCACATGAACATTTGGCTTCTCTCTAAATGACACTGCTTTGGTGAAACATCTCTGCTAATGAAAATGCATTTTGATTTAATAACTAATAATTCAATATCTGGTAAAACGTTAACACTAATTCTTCATTCCATCTGATAGTTTTGTCATCTCCATGACAATCAAAATGCAAGGTATAGAAAGTAAAAAGTAACGCATGAGATAAACTTAGCTAGTAAAGAAAAGATGGAGCCCATTTGTAGTTATTTCAGCTTTTAGATCGCAACAGCCATTAGTTTTATTTCCCCTGAGCTGGTTAATATGTAAAAAGAATACAAAATTTATGTTGCAACATATGTCTGTCCAGTTAGGTCTGACTCCATATCCTCTTATTAGTGAATGAAATTATTGAGCTTAATCTCCACTGGTCTCTGAGCACCCTACATACTGAAAGGCAAAAACTTTATGGAAGTCTGATTTTTACAGTGCAATGTGCTTCTGAACCCAAATTGTTTAATTCTTCCTTTGAGAGTATTGCCAATGACACCAATGTTTTGCAGTGTAATTGACTGATGGAAAAGGTCCAATATGTTAAGGAACCAAGAAAGGAAAGAAGGGGTAGGAAGGGGGTGTATCTGTTCTTTCTCAGTGTCATTTGGCAATCTGATGAGCTCTGAGAATTTGTCAAAATTAAACTGACCATGCCCAGACAGAATTGTTCCTTTTCCCTGTCTTAGAGCAGCTTTGATTGCAAATGGGATATTATTTCTATCTTTCTGTCAGACAGTTATAATGTACTGTGTTTATAAATCCACCAACAGAGTGACTTTTACTAAATGGTCTTTCAAAATCTCCTTACCTCCTTGAATAAGCAGTACTGACTAAAATGTCATGAGGTGCCAATATATATTAAGTTGAAAGTTCCCTTGATGTTTTACTTTTTCCAGAACCACCAGCTACTCTATAGTATTTCTGAGAAGCATATTTTCTTTAGGGTCATAGATGCCAAGACTAACAAGCATAATTTTATGGATGCAAGAAAGTAGTATGGTTTTAATTTGGAAGTATATGTTCTCTTACAGAAAATGCACCTGTGGTAAAGTTTTTTTTTAAAAGATATTGTAGTATTTTTCTTTATTAGTGAAATGTTATCTCTCTATAGGGTACTCCCCTCCTCCTCTCACAGCCTTAACCTGCAATTACTGCAATAAAATACTGTAGGAGTCCCAGAAACATTCTAAATGGAAATCACTTCCTGAAAAGCTACAATATTAATGCATTAGCATTTTGAAAATTACATTCTTTGAAATGAACCAGTGTTGGAGAGGGTGGTAATTCTGAAAGACTCAGATGCAAATGCCTTGTTGCACTGGAAGATAAAACTACTTTGGATTCTTCCAAAACACTAAATTTGAAATGTTAACATCAAATATTAGAGTAAAACCATGTTTCAGAGTCCAGAAAGGAACTGTGATGTGATAAGCTGTGATGAATCCAGAGAATTTCTGGCTTGATTTTTGAACTCCATAGAAAAGGAGTTTTAGAAATCTCTAATGCAAACTATCATCAGGTCTAACCTGGAAAAATAATGCAATTAATGGCACATGGATTTTTAATTTTTTTTAAGCAATAAATATTAATTAATAGCTCACTTTAGTTCTTATTCATAAATATGAGTCTAATTTTCTGGCAAGCACCTTTCAAACTGAGTTTCTTTTGAAACATTAAGGTTTATTTTGACTAACCATGATATCTATGGAGTTTTTTCTCCTGTATCTATCAATTAAACAGATATTTCACTAACAGTAAAATCAAATCTATTTTGCATACACACATTCTTATATTCCATAAATTCACGTTCATACACATACACATTATGTGCAAAGTGCATACATCTGTATTTATGCATAAAAGTGATTATGAAACCAGTCTGAGTAGAAAAGTTTGAATACAAAAATATAAGATGCTGAGATGCAATATAAGCTTCAACATTGTTATAAGCATAACAGAGGCAGTTAAGACTGAAATGGTGTAGAAAAAGATGCATTTTACATATGTTTATCTGATTTCTAGCTGATCTTTTTAATTTATTTTTTTTAAAGAAATTCAAAATAAAATGCACAAAAGCCTAAACAGGATAAAAACAGACATGATTGATTAGAACAAGGATCCCCTTATGCAAGCATCACATCTCTGATGTTACTGGTCAGTAAGAGATAACTAAGAATTACAAAACACAACAACAACAACAAATCAAAAAACAAACAAACAACAAAAAAAGACCAAGCAAGCAAACAATTAAGAAAGAAAGAAAAACAGAGAAGGAAATTATAGAATGACTGGCTCTTTAAGCCCCTGGTAGGTAGAAGACTTGGATATTTTACTGAGCGTTGACTACAGATCACACTATTTTAATGTACAGATGAGTGGGTCTATCTACTCATACTGCACTACCCATACCTGCCAATACTTAACACCCCTGGTGTCACTTTGTGCCAATGAGTTCCAGATTTCAGTTCTTCATCACAGGAATAATGTCTGGAGTATTTTTTTTAAGAAACTATTAATACATTGCTTCCTTTCCTCAGTTGTTCTTGTCTAAACAAAAAGTCTTTATCTATTTAGTCTTCCCTCAAATAGCTGATCATATAGACTTTCTTCTAGCATTTCTACGAGGCCTTCTTCTGACCAATCCTGGCATTTTCAGAGATCTGAAATGACTCACAGAACATCTTTGCAATTAAAAGTAACTAAGAGTCTCCTATTCTACATATATTGTTAGTATTATCTTTATTTATTACTTCATGTGAAAGTAATTTCATTTACAAATATTTCACCTCCTCATTCAGTACTGTCTGATCTTTGCACAAGCATTTGCAGCCACATTTAGATTTGACTATTTTCAATAATTTTCTGTCATTGAACAGATTTTGCTACCTGTTCCCACAATTTAAAATGAAATCTTTGTAGCCAGATAAGAGATTTTAAAATAGTATTTGATGGTTTTAAATACACTTTTTGCAATGTTTTATCAAAACTGATAAATAAAAATTCTTTCTTTGAAAAGTATCTGAGCAATCTTATCATGAGCAAGTTCCTGTGGTGGAGGTGGGAAAGGAAGAGAGGAATAAGGGTGGAGGAAATAAAATTGAAAAAATCCAGTATTTTCCTTCAACTGCCTTACACTTTTCTGGACAACCTTCTTATTCTTTTGTTGATAAATGAAAAAATCTATTAACACATATTTCTTTAGTCAGTCGTGTTTTTTGCTTGGGCAAAGTTGCTACTTAGTTCATTGTCCTAGGTTACAATATAGATGTATTTAAGCATTCTATTACCACCAGCTGTGGGCCATTAGCTGTTATCTCCTGCTATGACCCACCCCTGATAACAGACAATGGGCCATCAAGAAACCACTGCATGACTCATGGACTTATCTCATCCTATTGTGAGATGCTCCGCCCAGGAGGGAGGAGCCAAGCATTCCCACCTGGATATAACCTAGCCTTGGAACTGCTTGAGGGAGTCCTGTTTACTGAGTTCCCAGTGGAAAAGAGCTACTACTGGACCTTCAGCTGGAGATCTTCCATAGGATCACCACTTCAACTGAACTACTTCATTTGGACTGCTACCACCACCCTAAGAGGGTGTTGGGTTGTATCTGACTTTGTCAGTGCTTTTCTTTGTATTATTACACTTATTTTTAATTTTTAATCCTGACTTGAGATCTCCCAAGGGTTTGTTTTCAAACCAATACATTCATAAAGTGATACCTTCCACTTATTATAAATGAAATATTCTTTTATTTAATAACATTTTATGTAGCCAGTGGGACTTTTCTGTGCCTTTTCATGAATGGTGTATGGTTTCCTTGATAAGCAAGATTCACCTCATACCACTGATACCAGGTGCTTCACTGAGGAGACAGAAATGTGATCATGCTCGTAATAGTGGCAGAGCTTCTGCATGGAAATCTGGGTTTCCCACAGTCTCCTCTGTGTCTTGTAAAACCATTAGATTCTAAAATGTCCCCACCTCTATGTGAAGTTATGTCTGTGGAAACTTACAGCTTAACCTTGAAGAAAGCATGTTGTGCTTTTCTTCTTTTTGCATATATCACAAGAATAACCAGGGGCCCTATTCAGCCCTCAGGGCTGCATCCAGACTTCTAGTTAAAAAAAAAAATGTGGTCTCCATTCTGCAGAAATCTTATGCTGATAGTGATTAGATGAAATGTAAGGATAAAATAAATCCATAGCCGGACAAGAGACATTTAAGGTGACAGCAAGAGAAGTAAATCTTTGCATAGACAAAGAGAATATGCTGCAGCTTTGACCTGTTGTTGCTGATTGATTGCAGTTCATGCAGAATTTCATGAAGATGGTAATTCCATGACTCCATTTTTTGTTCTTGCTAAATCAATGTATCCTACATGTTGTTGTCACAGACATTTCAAGTAAAAATTGCACTCATTGGTATGTTTGAATAGGTATCAGTTCTTATATTACTGAAGCTCATTGAGATAAAAAATTTTCATATTTTCTTGGATTTTGTAGCATTCTTATCTTTGAAGATGCTGTAAAATTCCATTTTATTTTGCTTACGTTTAACATCTGAAATAATTTCTCAAACAATAGATAACAAAAAATACTTCCAATATAAACTTATTTTGAATCATCCCCTGGATTTGAAGGCATGGAACTGTAATGACTGACAAAGGTATTTTCATAAAATTCTCAGAGGAGGTAATCAGAACAAGATATCTTCAGGAAGGATATTACCATTTTTATTGCATTAACTTTCCTTAAGCAATGCACTGTATTGTTAATCCCAGATCTTCCTTACCCTTGGCTGTCTTTTCTCAACATCCAAATATTCAAAGCTACCTACTACTTAGAAATGAGAAATCAGTAATTTTGTAAAGCTACTTACAATGGTCAACTTAAAAGAGGAGCAGAGAGTAATATGAGATAACAATATCAGTGTGGGTGCCTTAATTAGGCTCTTTATTTATAGACTCCAGAGATTGGTTACTAACCTTTAGATGCTCCAAATCACTCTATGAAAGTTCCATTGACTATATAAATAATATAGGTTTCCAAATTCAGAAATTCCTATTAGGTGTTTAAATTCTTTCCTCCCCCTGACCTTTTTGTGTTCTTTTTTTCTTCTAAGTATTTTCATCTCTTTCAGCTGTGAATATTTAAAATAAAAATATGAAAAGAAAAAGAATAATCAGTGTAATATTTCCAAAGGACAGCAAATTGGCACATCCATCTTATGGGGCTCTGAACTACAAAACTCAGTTCTCATAAGCCCGTGAATTCAGTGAGGAGCTTCCTTTGTGGTGGTTCCTCATTGCGCCCTCTCTGTATGGAGTGATTTGGCTTGTTTGTTCAAATAATAGCCACACATACTTAATAGATATGCAAAATAAATATAGATAACAAGCGGATTGTATTCTTATTTTTTAAAGATAACTTTTGATAAATGCAGCTCTTTTTCAAATGTACTCAGGCATGGACTTCGCTCACTTGGCAAAAGCCATCACTACAATGCATAGCAGCCTGTGGACTGTAGGTCACCCTCTGGTCTGCTTCATTAAATACCCCAGATCTCCTGTGTCACTTCTGGGTTGTGGTCATCTGAAAATCCATATCAAATAAATTAGTTAATTTCCTGAACCCTTTTGGATAAACAAACTCATTTATTCTGATAAGTGAAAGCACTTGGAAAAGCATATGCTGCTTGTCTGAGCAAAAGACGTACTCACTGACATTCTAGATAGCTAAGATTTCTTATGCAGGTGGCCTAATTTCAGATTTACAATCTAGGCCTGGAAGTCTATTTTGACTTCTCTTTTTACTATACTACTGGAACTATAACAAAGCTGAGAATTAAGTAACACATTTTCCAGCATGTACCTCACCATTTCTTCCATGTTCATCTTCCATTCCTGCAAAACCACAGCCTTTTGCAGTTATGGATATCTAATTTGGACAAAGGTCTTATTGGGAAGTCAATTAGGGTCTGCAGGAAGTTCCACTAAATGAGTGCTTCAAAAATAGGGAAAAAAACCTTAAGTTTGGATAAAATTAATAAAGCTTCTATATATTTTGTTCTAAGATATTCTTTCTGCAGCGAGTTTTAGATTTTTATAATTATTAGATGGCAAATTGTTAATAAGGAAGTTGTCTCTAAAGTGGTGTGTGCGCACCCAATGGAATGAACAAGAGAATCCACTAGGGTGCAGGAACAAATTTTTTCATCATAATTAAATAAAATTTATTTTTTAAAACAACAGTTTTTATTTCATCTTTGTCTCATTATCTTTAATATCTAATTTTATGCATGTTTTATAATGTATATGATATGCTAGTATAGTTGTACTTTATACAAATTATAAAGAAAAACAAATGTGCATATATTTGCAGTACATGCTCATAATTTTTTTATATGGTTGCACAGTCAAAAAAGCTTAGATACCACTATAATAAAGAATCAGCAGCATTTAGAAAATCTTTTTAAGTTTTAAAAGTATAAAGAGTTTCATGTACAGACATCTCTTGTCTAAATTTTGTGAGCAAAATTAAAAATTGCAGTATAAAACACTAATCAAAATCAAGATAGTGCATTAAAACTGTGAACAGTTCCATAAATAAACACTCTTCATAATCAAAGCAGCTTGTAAAAATCATCTTCCTGTCTGATATGAGTGGCATTTAAATTCTTCCCTATTCCTTAACAATTTCCCTATTAGGAAAAAGGTCAGAGATAAAAAGGGTTACAGATGAATACACTTTAATGTGGCATGGAAAAGAAAAGCCTCTTTTGAAAAGAAGACTCATCTCTTGTTAAATCTAGCTGAAATAAATAAAAAATATATTTCCTGCTCAGCTATAAAATATAAGCAGCTACATACATGGAACAACTATTTTTTATTATTTTTTTGCCAGTCCTTGACAGAAAAATTATGCTTGGGAATTTGAAACTCTTATACACCATTCACATGTACCTAATAAATAATGACAGAGAACTGGGTAAGCCTAGTGGCTTACATGTCTGAATAATATTTACTTAACCAGAACATTAATGCATCACTTTTTTTGTTTTGTTTTGTTTTCCCTGAGCTGAACGGTTCAGCTAACACAATTGCCACAGTCATTCTCTCAGCAGCACTGAAATCTACATTTAAGTGCCATCTGTGAGGCAGTCAAAAACTGGCTGATTCTGTGCCTTTGTTGTCCCGTATGATGTTATGCCTTAGTTAATAACTGAGAATTCAAGCACAGAGAAAGATGAATCTCTCTGATGTCATTCCCTTCATTGTATGTGAAAATCTGTGCCCCACCACCTACTAAGCTTTCCCTGACTGACCCGTGTTTACCTTCTGTTGGTGCCACTTCCCACTGTGTTATTGATGTGCTTTTCTGCCCAGGAAGCTGTCCTTCTCAATGCACTTTGTTAAGCTCAGGCCATGGGCACACACTGTTCTTTGTTGTACTGTATATGAGGAATGTGTTTGGAGGGGAACACTGATGGTATCAGTGATTAGGAGTTAAAGTGTCTTCGAAGCCACAGAAGCAACAAGCTGCATTGCCACCACACTGTATTGCAGGGATTAAACTTAAAAGCTACTCAATTGTTAGGTTTTTGCCTCATACCTAAATGCCTTTCATTTTAATAACAGAAAGTTATGTGCTTCTACATATGAAAAACTATGCATGTTTCAGTCACTTTTTTTTCTCTTATTCAGTTTCCTTCATTTGGCATTGTTCAAAGCTGTGCAGCATGGGAGTCAGCATTTAAGATCAGCAATACTATTAAAGGAACAATGTTCCTTCCGGTTAACTTCTAAAGAAACCAGAGGTGGAGGCAAGGAATTTGCCTTTCTGATTTGTTTTTTGTCTTATATTTAAAGGTGTTTCTCAAAATGCAGTATATGCTCTCAGCCATGAGTTAGGGGAAGAAAGGGGAAAAAAAGATTCAAAAAAACTCTGGATGGCAGGAAGAAAATTAATGAGGTTGTAGTTGGTCAATATATGCCAGAGCCAGATCATAAACATTTTGGGTTTCATTTCCCAAAAGAGCAGAAAATTCACCTCTAAAAATAGTGGGAAATGCTCCTCCTGGGCCTTTTTTTCCTCTTCGTGGTACTGGTGGTGTTTTCACTAAACCTCTAATACCTGTTTATATTTCCTGAGTAAGTGTACTGGTGAACCAACTTACTCTCTTTTTAATTCTTGTCATTATTCAGAAAGAAATCCATGAAAAGGTGGCTGTTCACTTACGAATAACAAATCCTGTAAAACTATACCCTGAATGAGGTCTTTCCTTTCCTTCCCTCTCTGCAGTTTGTCTTCTAAACGTAATCGATTCTGACTTTGTCTCTGCAAGAAATGCCAGTTGTGCATTCTGATCTCTGTTAACACACCTAAGGAGAAAAAAATATTTCAAAACACATGTGGAACAAGAGGTTTGATGAAGCAAAACAATGAAATGATGACTAAGTCTAATGAACACTGTGATTTAAAGCATCTAGCCTTTGGAAATAAAAATGGTATCTAGAGAGTTTTCATTCCTGACTACCACCTCAAGTGAGTTGATATTATCTTTGTGGCAGCACTACTAATTTTCTTCTCCTAGAAGGGCAATGGTCCATACTATCTTATTAGTTATGCTCTTTATTGCATAAATGCTGTGTCTTCTTGCCAGAAAAAAGTGTTAATGAACTTGTAGTGATATTAAGGGGACCAACTGGATTGACAGAGGATAGACACGTTAGACTAGGGGCACCAAACACATCATCAGAACCTCTTTAATCTGAATGACAGCATCTGCGATGCTCCTGAAACAGGAGACACATATGAAAAATTCATTTTCTACCTTTACTTACAACGTAAATAGTGGTAGTAATTTAAGATTTATTCTTGCAGGAAAAATCAAAATACTGATTTGATACATGATCTCCTTCATTTCTTTTTAAGTGGCTCCTTAGATATTCAGAAAGAAAAGCAAGCAAGCAAAACAAACAAACAAAAGACAAACCTGGACTTTACATGATTTTAACATTTCTACCACCTTTTCTTTATTCTAAAATAGTAACAGCAACTATCACTAATAACATATTTTGATAACATCTAATATAATGGTCACACTTAAAACAGTGAAAAGCATTTTCCTCAGGAATCTTTTTATTGTATTTTTTCCCCATGTATGTCATGTGCCAATACAAAAGGTGATGGGTTTTGTTCAGGATTTGCATTTCTTTTTTAAGAAATATAGTACAGAATAATCAGGAAAAAAGATCAAAATTAAGCAGCGAAGATCTGAAGTAGCCACTTTCTAATGTATACTAACTTAATTCTGCGGGAGAAAGAGGAAAAAAAGTTCTCCCTAGAGGAGAACTTCCCACTGTTTTTAGAGGTGAGTTTTCTGCTCTTGTGGGAAATGAAACCCCAAAAGAGAAGGTAGTGTACACTACGTTTCTGGTATTTATTACAAACCTATGAATCATTAATGTTCTATTTTGCTAGTCAATCAGTAGTAACACAGTTTCATGGAGACTTTGTTGTAATTTGGCATGTCTCAATGTCATTTTTTTACATAGCTAATCAATGGCTTGTATTCAAATTCAAGAGTTTAAGGATTGAAGAAATAGGTTTGATATTTCCCTAACTGAAAGGTCTAAAGAAAAGTAATATTTCATATTTGACACTGCCTTTTTCTTTATTGATCACTCAGTAGAGCTGGAAAAGATCACTGATGTCACTATTGCTTCCCTGCTTCCTGTTTTATTAATGATGATATATTGCTCTCTTTGGAAATAAATACACTGGAAGCAATACACTAAGAACAGGCAAAAGTGTCGTATCAGTTGTAGTCGTTTGTTTAATCTCCTTGTAGAGTAGTTATGGGTGAAATGCTACAAGTGTTCTTATTAATTCATGTTCTGTTTGCAGTTGAAAATATGGACTTATTCAAAGCCAAGTGCTTTAAGATAGAAACACTTCTAACATTCTCAAAATAGAAATATTTTTTATTTCTTTTAGACAAACTATTTAACAACCTATGCATCAGGGGCCGGTAAATTTTTCTCTAGATAAGCAGTAATTCAGGGTTTTTTAGTTTTTTGTTTTAATTAGTAACAATGTTTTCATTTAATTTGAAAATGAATTAAAGAAGGGAAACTGGACTACTCAGGCTTTCACAGCTAGCTATACATAATGGCATATTCTTTACATGCCAATAAAGACAATTTTAGATCTAATGAACGATTTCAGTAATTATTTGTAACATGAACAAGCATGGCATTTGCAAATATAATGATACACTTTGTATCATCATATCTCTCAAGAGATGTAGCCTCATATCTCTCAAGACAATTAATAAAAGCACGTGGCCTTCGTTCATCAAAATCAACGACAAATATACAGCTACATCCTATATATTGTTTGTAGAACAAAAATATCCATGAACATTTCTCTTCATCCATTTCTCAGCTGCAACGTGCTATAGACAGATCTTTTAAATGCAAGCAGTACATTATAGAAGATATGACTAATCTAGAGAATTTCCATTTGAAAGAGAAATGAGTAATAATTGATTGGCCTAGATCCAAAGTCACAGTGGGGTTCAAAAAGCTTGTAAGTGCCCTCATAAAAATAGAAGCTGTATCAACCAATTGAATTTAATTATATGTGAAGGTGATGAGGGAGCTAAACAGCCTGTAATTGGAGTCCAATTACTCAGCTGGTCTTCCATAAAATTAATTCATCTGAAAGTTTGCCATTGTCCCATGCTCGAGGCCTACTGCTGGTTTAATTAGTTAATACTGAGGAATCTTGAAACATTACATTATTTTGTCTTTATTGCCAATTATGGGTTAAGGAAAATTGTGTATAAAATATTAACATCTGCTTCCAGCACAACTTGGAGAGGGCAAAGGCAAAATATCTTATACTTAATCATGTTAAGAGGAGGAAAATGTCTTTAAACACAGTGAAAAATCTTCCTGTTAGTCAAGGCTTATCAAATTAAAAATTCAAGGTGCAAACGATAATTTGAATGAGATGTAATAAAAATATGAAATATAAGAGTTTATATAGCAGCTTCACGTAGAAACAGTTTAAGTCTGCTATAGAGTTTAAGAATCACTTGGATCCAGAAGAAAACCAGAGAGGAAAATACTTTGGATCACTGTCCTTTTACTCAGTGGTAGTATCCATATTGTTCCTAATAACTAAGAGAGTGAGTGCAATAGCATTCCTTGACTTACTTCACTATCAGCAATATACCAGTAATGTCTAAACATTAACATTAAACAACAATATTTTATTCTGCAGAGTGTTTTTTTTAAAAGGCTTACTCAATCAAAAGCCAACAGCTGCTGAACATTTTTCCAGCAATTTCTGTCTCTATTTTTCATATAAAACGTGTGTAGACAACTTGAAATTAAATGGCAAGGAGACAGGAAGTACCTGCAGTTAAATTAAACTCTAAAAGACAAAAACATTCACTCCTGGTTTGTTTCAAAACTATCTGCAGAAACTGCAAGATATTCTACCATTTTAACAGATTTTAAATCAGTTTTAGACCCAACTAACTGGGTTGAATCCTTTTTTTCTTATGGTAATCTCAGAAATAACAATCATTGAAAACAAAAGTACTGTGAGGTCAGAAGTGGGCACTATGTGATACATGACTCCAAAACATTTTTTGAACTTGAAATGGTGAAGGAGAAAAAAAATACTTGATGAGTCCCAAGTATGGTATGCATTTATTTCCCCAAAGACTCATTCATATGTACAGAGAGCTAATTACAGTATGAAAATTATGAAAAGTTCCATTTCGGAAAGTTTGGGAAAATGTGTATCAACAACAAACTTTTTTCTTTTTTTAAGAGTTAGGAGTTAAAATTTAAGGAGAATCCATTTTGTGAACAGTGCATATTGGAATAAAGTAGCTTTGTAAATATTTACACACACTACTGTACTTTTCCCAAACTTTCTCGGACATAAAATAAAAAATGTTATCATAGCCCCATTCAATATACATAATACAAATTGCCATTATAATTTTCTATACCTCTTCTAGGAGTAGAACTATTGAAGTGAGTAGATTTTTAAACTCATTTTATTCAATTGAAAATGTGGAGATAAATCTCTACTTACTGGAGTAATATTAAAGTCAGATTTTAAAAACAAAATATAATGTGTATTTCAGAAACTGTGAGAAAGAGGCTAACCTCCTAAGGGCTAGATTTCATCATGACTCAGAAAGGTAAAACACAAACAGAAAACCCTCTGTGAAAAACCGAGTCAGAATAAGAACTTCACCTAACTTTTAAAGAAAAATAAATATGTCTTCATTTCCTAAACTTAAGAAGTAAAGTGCTGGAGCCTTAAACATTCATTTAAGTTATAGAGATGCATTAAGTTTCTTTGCTTAATCTGAACTATTTCTATGCTCTGCCAGCTCTGTAAAACATGAAGACATGAAAGATGTTGAACAGTACAGTCAGGAAAGCAAGGAAATTATACTGGTAAAACTTAAGGGCTTCCTGACAAGGGAGGGTCTGCCGCAAAAACTATCAGAAATTATCTAAAAGATTTGGTAAAGAGATATTAAATAGAATTCACTGTATGTAATTAACATATAGGATTACTTCAGCATGGGTGTTAATTGGCTAAAGAGTGGATGATTTCCAAGGTTCAGTTTCTGTGCTTTTCCCTCTGCTCATGGGAAGAGGGCAGAGACCAGCCCAGCACACAGGTAGTGAGCAGCTGCTGAGGGCTGCCAGTGCTGGAGAGGAGGTACTGAGGTGCTCCCCGTTGAACAGAGATGGCAGGATATTGCCATTAAAAATGTCAGCATTCACTAAGGGAGGAAACACAAGCGTTTGTCTCAAACCTTTGGTCCTAGTTTGAGTGCCTGCCATTCAGATAAGTAAATTCATTTGCCATATAAAAAATATGAGTGTTTCCTTTTTAGAGTAACACTCAGAGTTTATGCAGAGTCAAATGGATGTATCCTACCACAAAATATATATCTCCTCTGTCTCCTTCTCTCTCCTTCTATACTCCTTAAAAAACAGCCCCAAATTGTAAGCGCCATCTAACAAAACATATTTACTTTCCTTGGGATTGAAATATTTGAGAAAATTAATAACACTGACTGTAATTATATGCAGAGAGTGAACTTTATCCCCCTCATATTTACAGACTGTACATATTCTGTTTCTCATTCATAGCAGGATAAATATGGAAAAAGAAAATCTATGACACTTGTACAAATTACTATTTACAGTTGACAGTGAGCAAGGAAATTTCAGCCCTGTATATCTACCAAACCTATAAAAAACAAATAGTTCTGTTGGCCCTGAAAATACTGAAATTGGAGGAGTATTATGGGTCTCTGTCTTACTTATGGGAGATTTTAATTAGATCATGGACATTAAACAGTTTTTCTTATAAGCTGTACAGCCACAAATAAGTTCAATTCATAAAAGGTTCCATGAGGAATGTAACAAAATTCCTGCTGTCTTCCTTAAATAAATAATCTGTTGAAAAAAGAAGTCAATATTGAAATATTTCTGCCACCATGTTTCATTTTTCACTGAAAAAAAGAGTAGCGATATAAGTGATCTGGTGTAGTGTCCTCTGTCTGCATCCATTGCACTCACCAGAAAGAAACTACTCTATTGAGGAGTTCTTCATATGCCTTTCTCTTCATGGAGAAGTTTCACCCCAGTAAGCAGCACAACTTGACAGCTTCACTCATGAGCAGAAAAAGTCAGTCTTACACTTCTGTTAAAGAAAGTAAATAATTGCTTTGACTGAAAGAAAAATCATTTCCAAGGCAAAGGCAGGATATGTGTATTGACATTTTCACATTGTTGAAATCTATAATCTTGCAAGAAGTCAGCAAACAAGCTGTACTTAAACAAAATTGCCTGCCTACATGAAGCTCTTTGCAAGGCTGGGACATAAAGGAGCAGCAATCCATAAAGACAAATTTATTTTTATTTCATTTTAATTACCTTTAATATTTGCAGACCACTTTAGAAATGAGAAATGGCCTATCTTATTCTTACATCAGATGTGTGTGCTTCATCTCATCAATATTCCACCTGTGTGTGCATCATTCAGATGGCTGTTCAAGGGCTGGTGACTGACTCTAAGAGCTGGGAAAAAAGACTGCTTATGTTCTTTGGGGTTAAAGAGCCAAGCCCAGAGATTGCTCTATATAGATGTCTAATTAGATGTGTATGTAGGTCTATGCTACATGACATGGGAGTGCAAACCTTGCTTTCCTCAGGAAAAAGGAAGACCAAGGCTCTTTGCCAATCCCTTAATAAGTTCATGGTCTGTCTAGCCCCGATTGCACTCTTTGTGGCAGCAGTGGTCTCACAGGTAAGTGTATCTTTCTGAAATAGAAAGGCTGTTTTTACATGTAGGGAAAGATTGCTTAGTCTTATGTGGAACTTTCCATATTAAATATTGGTACACAAAATGTTTGCAAAGGGAAACACTCCCCTCTGTTTTAAACTGAAGGTCAGTCTCCATGACAGGACTAAACACATCACTTCTTATAATTTATACCCTTACCCTATTTAACTTGATTAATTATTTTCACTGCCTTAAGAGAGAATAGTATTTTTAAATTGGGTTTATTTGAAGGAAGGGAGGTCTGCAGCAAAGTTTTTTAAATTTATATATCTGTGTTTGTCAGTATGTGTGTAATAGCAGGTGTTTTATACCCCACAGAATTCTTTACATTTTCACAGAAATTAGGGATGTAACTGTGAACAACTTACATTCGATAGTTTTTGTTTTGGTGAAACCATAAGCAAAAGGAGGAGTTTTTCCTATTTTGCTGGCAGTTACAAGAATTTATTGTTTTATTTTTCATTCAGTATTTATTATACTTGTAAAATGCTGTTTTAAAATTACACTGAGTGGCATTTAGAAGTAATGCTGGCTATGGGCCTAGTTCTGATACACTCATAAACACAACGCTCCATCTATTCCTTAATAAGATGTAATTGAGGATACAGAGTGGAAGAATTTTTACCTGCACAAATTTCTAGTACACAGAATATTAATGGAAAAAAAAATCTTTCTGTAACACTTGATAATTATAGGAATTATTTTTTAAAATATAAATTATTTGATGGAAAAGGGAAAAATACCCCACATAAAACTAGGCAGCAACTAGAGTTTAATATTCTCTAATACACTGCAGCAGGAAAAAAGGCATAGCTGTTGTAACCACATGAGTACTGAGATAAAATAAAGAGCATTGAATGAATTTGTATATAATTATATGAAAACTTTTATTTAATATTTGAAGGAATATTTATGTGTGACATTCCATGTGATAGTTAATTTACACAAATGAGCTATTATGCAAAGAAAAAAAATATCTTTACCTTATTTCCTGTTCTATGCTTGCAAAAGAAATAGTCTTCTATCCCACACACATCACAAAGCTATACCACTTTGGCCCCAGTTTCCACAACCCAAGCACAAGTGTGGCTTTTAAAAACGTGTATCTTTCCCTGCCTATATTATATGACTGAACCTGGAATAGAATTAAAACATGAAAAAATCTGAAAAGCAAAAAAGCCAATAAATCAGCAAGGAAAACCAGTATCCTTTGTCATTGCATAGTCCATAACAGTCATGATTTTTTACAGTAACTCTTTGACTTTAAATAAACTAGAAATCTCTCCTCTCCTAAAACGCTGGAACGCTTAAGGCCTTCCCTGAACTTTTCAACTCCCGTGTATGCCTCTTGGATGTGGCTGTGTTTCGCTGCTGAATTCCAGTAAGATCATCTCTGCCCTTCCAGCATTCAGCCAGCTCAAGCACATCTGACTGGGAATTGCTTCCAACCAGTATTGTTTGCAAATGAATTTTTTGGTGGCCAGCTGTTTCTCCTTGAAAATCCTGCTTCATCCGTTGCATGTAGAAATTCTCTACTAATGCTCATAACACATATATATACAAAACTTTGGACTTTTTGTGCTAAAGAGCAGGATTTTTTATTTGCATAGATTTTAGGTGCTGAAAAAACAAAAAGGAAAGAAAAAGGAAAGAAAAAAACCAACCACCCCCCAGAAAAAAATCAACCAATCCAATCCAATCCAAAACCAAACCAAACCAAAACCACAACAAAACAAACAAACAGGTAGAATGGAATGATTTTGGCAATGACAGGAAAATAACATTAGCTGTGTCTGTAAAGACAAGCGACCACCTCATGATGTACAAAAATAGCTGTCACCTCCACAAGCTGCAGTTACTAATGCTAAAATGTTCCTCTCTCTTACCACCCTTAGCACTTAGAAAATCTCTTCAATGTTGTCTTTCAAATATTTTTTCACATGAGTACTGAGGAAAATCCTATGATCTGTAGTATGAATCAAACATATTTTTTAGTGGTTGTAGACTGAATCCATGGACGCTAATAATTATAAGATGTAATAAAAAAATGAATATTTCCTTTTACTAATACTATATGCATAAAAGTATTGCTCCCCCAAACCTTCTTGTTGATTTAAGCATTCTCTGGAAATATATTTTATTAATTTAAGTCTCTCCTACGTAACTCTTCCTTACAGAAGAAGACTTGCATCTAAATAACTCTCTCTGTATAAACTGATATGAAAACAAGGTCTTTATAATTAAATCTATTACAGTAATATAAATTGGATCTAGGAAACACACATGTCTGTACTCAAATAAATAGCTCATTTGCCTTCAAATTTGAATCATAAATATTGTGGCATTTGACATTATAAAAATACTAACAATTTGAGCAATCTATTTGCAATTTCTAAGAGCTGAAAACTATTTTGTTGAGAAAAAATAAGAATAATGCATAAAAGTGTGGCATTTTACAATAAAAGCTGAAGTCCACAGTTAATTGGATTTATTACAGTCAAAGAAGCAGAGTACAGGTTTTCAAAACCGTAACAGCACAACAGAGACAAGAGCAGCTGTGGTTTATTCCTTCACTAAACTCACAAACATAGTTTCATGCTGAACCACCCCATACCATCCCCTTCCATGCTTCCGTTAAGATATTTAATTTCATAGGCATTTCATAAAAGCAGATGGTAAATCAAGGAGTATTTTATGACAGTGGCTTGCAAGTAAGTGGTGGTCTCTATTCTTCAAGGTGGCCCACACAACTACTGCTGCCACAACAGTGAAGCATCTGTCATTTGGTAAGCAGTGACACTGTTTGTTGTAGCCTGAGAATGGTTTAGGGTTTCCAGTATATTTTCTAACCTTCTGCAGTAAAAGAAACAATACAAAACAAAGCAAAACAACAGAAAAAATCACATTTCTGTACATCTGTTCCGTATAGTTTTTCTGGGAAAATATAATCATGATCAAGCTTCCTAATATGCTAAGTAAGAAAGCTGAAATGACAACTATAGCAAAATTGTGATCTTTACCATGAACTGAAGAGATTAGAAATGAGAACACTGAAAGGAATTGAACTCTTTTTTTTAATCTTAATAGCTTATTATAGAATACAACACCTGAGTTCAAAAGTTTTAGGTCCTAGATCTATAAAAGATGTCTCCACCTAGAAAGGAAAAAGCAAAAATGTACTTGGAAAAAAATCCTGAAGTCCATGCAAATTTAAACAAAATTACTGCTCTTGTTGCATTAAGGCAAAACTATTTCCAACTTGTTTTCTTGAGACTGATTGTCTAACTTTTAAGCCATCTGCACTGGAGACATGACAGGAAAAGTATGGAATTGACACGAGATGTGATAAAAACCTTACCGTTTTATGATGAAAATATGTATTTTATTTTCTATAAGACACAAACAGAATGCACAAGTTAAAATTAAATTTTCAAAGAGAAAACAAAACAAACAAAACACAAAAAGAGAAGAGAAAACAAAAAAAATATAGTTTGAGATCATTCTGTCATTCCCAACAAAATACTACACTGATTGGGCTTCCTGTTACAAAGATCTGCATATATAATTTAATTGGTCTTTCATGAGTAGTTGCACAAAATTAGGCAAAACATTTAAAATCATTTAGCTGTTCTGCCCGTTTATTTTCACATTTTCATTTTCGCTGCTTATTCTTTTTAGGTCAGAAAAAGAAAATGGAGAGAATAAATTAATCAAAAGAAAAAAATCAGTTCAGAAACAGAGTAAAATTTACTGAGAAAAATGCAGTTTCTGCTAATTCTTATCATCTATCTCTTCTCTCCATAGTCTTTTTTATTTTTCTTTTGCAATAGAAGCTTTACAATTTTGCTAGAAATGCATATATTCTGTTTGTAGCAGCAAAAATGTTTTAATATCATTTCATTAAACAAGAAGAGCACATTTTTAAATCACATCTCTGCTTATGATCTAGTTACATTTCCTATTACATTAAATGGAAGCTGATAGTGTCTAATATCCAACTTTGTTCCCAATGGCTTCTGACAAACAAAATCACTACTGTATTCAAATTAAAAATAAATCAAACACATTATTTTCAGTGCTGTAACACTGAATTGTCGCAGTCCCCTGGTGGTCTTCAAACAATGTTAAAAATACAGCATTCAAATACTAAAGCAAAAGGAAGAAAGTGAAAGGGTATTTTATAGCCCAGGATATGTTTTATACATCATCTTTACATACTTTCTTCAGCAATGTTGTTAAACAATGAGTTCACTAAAGGTCTCTAGTTGACTTTGTAAGCTCATGAATATGGTTACATAAACACTCTAAAAGGTGATAATACCCCTTTATAATTCTGGGCTTTTTAATATTAGCATTGCTGATGTATTGTCTAGCAGAAAAACCATACATTTCCCACATTTGGCTTTTGCAAGCCTACATACTCATAACGATAATTTTTTTAATACAACTGCAGCTGAGAAGTTTGTGCTGTAATGCAAACGAATTTCCTTAAAATAGTCAGAGTATGCATTATCAGTTTCTTCATATATAAAAGAACACCCAAAAAAGAAACTGAATATTTTTCTTTCAATTCATAAAGGCTCAAAACTCCCAAAATCTATGCAAGCTTCTGCAATATCTTCTATCAAGGAAAAACCTGCACACTGTTTTTTTGTAAATGTGTTCCAGGCAGAAATGTGATCTGTTTAATTGGATTTCTATTTGTATTAAAGTATTTGTAATTTTTCTTTTCTATGAGGCATTTAGTATTATTTCGGGAAGAAATATTCTGTCCTTGTCAGTTAGGGTACGGTACAACATAAAGGCGAACATTGCTCCAATGTCATTTTCATTTACCTTTCAGTTGTGATTTTCTGATGTTCAGATTTTGAAAGCTTAATGATTGTTTACTTGAACCCAGGAAGCTGGAGGAGCAGACAGACTTTATGCAGCTCAAAGAGGATTTGGAGCACGCAACTGCTCGTGCTTTGGCTTCGTTATCTTCTTCTCCCTCTTGTGGCCTCCAATAGTAAGAGCAAATAAGACATTTTGACATCCAGCACAGCTGTTGCTCCTGTAATAACTGGGGAGAAAATCAGACTTTGGGGGAAAGTGCCATAGGATCCAGATGCTACCTCAGCAGTGGAGGGGCTTCCGTGCAGTGTGATTCTCTCCACCTGAGAGGGACGTGGGGATAATGGTAATGGCAGGGTCGGGAGCAAAGCCACCCTTGCCGTACTTGCCCTCGGAGACCCTGTGACACAGTGGGGAGCTTTCCCCCACTGTGGATCAACTTTCCCCAGCTCTGCAACAAAATTAAGTCCAGTGCTTTTCAACCAAGATTTTCAACTAGGAATAACTTTATGAGAAGAGAGAATCCACATTCTTATGAGCTGGTAGGACTATACTTCTTGGAAGCATCTTGATTCTATTCCAGAACTGACCTAGAAGTTTAAAAATTAAATGGAATATCTAGTGCAAGATAGGAATAAATTAAGGTGGTAGAGGTTCCCAGACATATTTACAACTGAGTTTACAACCGGCTTTGCTGTCTTCACCAAGGCTGCAAGAAAACTGAGGCAATTTCAAGGCCTAGTTGCCCACTTCAGTTGCACAAACCAGCTCTTTCCTGGGCTCTCAGTAGTAATGACAACAAAAATAAACATCAATAAAGTGCCTCTTCTCAGCCATATGAAATAAACAGTTTAATATTCTGACTTTAAGGCCACAAATTGGTGGCTATAAATATTGTACTGCATTCAAAGTTCTGTATATGCCATCTGGTGACCATGTGATTAGTGTATCTATGGGGCAAAAGGAGGAGGGGGGGGGTCTTGTCATGCCCTTATTTATTTTCTGTGCTCAACTATGCACTCACTTAAAATCCAGCCATATGCTAGAGCATCTGTTATAGGTGGGGTTTTTTTGTAAATTTTCTTTTTCCAAATTGAGTCGATTTTGCCCTTTAGGAGCCTACGCTCTGAAAAGTACTACAGAATGACATTTACTGCAGACCAAATTATTATTTTATTAGGATTTACAGTGTCTAGTTTGAACAAACAGCAAAACTCCAGTTTGGAAATAAATTAGTACCTTAAAATTTATAGTACTAAACCGGCCAAATCATTCCTTTTTGCTTGCATCCACCGAAGAATATAAGATTAATTTAAACTCTGGTTGTGTGCATATTCATACACAGAAATTTTTGAGTTGATTTTTATTTTCTTCAGCATGTTAATATAAAAAGATGCCTATTTGCCTTAACAGAAAGAGATGCCACGCAGCAATCTTAAAAGTGAATAGCAAATTCTGTGCTTTATTGGCCCAGTGCTCACATACGCATAATCATCATTTAGTTTACAGAATACTGCTCAAGGCAGTCTTGTGAAAGTAGTATGCCAGTATGCCGTTGGGAATGAAACCAAGAATACAACAGTTTTTGCAGCTTTCCATCATGCCTCAGAAAGAGAAGGTTAAGCTAAAATTGGATCTGCAAGAATAATAGAAGTATACTAAAAATACCCTCATTTTTAGTCATACTTTGTGTTAAAAAAAAAAAAAAAAGTTATTTCTGCAGTCTATGCTTACTTAAAATATCCAGTGAAGGGATCTTCATTTATTGATATCACAGGACCAGCTTTCAGTTTCCTGCTCCAACTTTTTCAGGAGAATTTCTATTCTTTCGCTGACTGAACTAAGTGCAAACCGTAATGTCAGGCTGAGAAGAGGAATGCAGAAGCTCATTTTTGAGAGCATTTAAATCATTTTTAAACATGGTAATATCCTACTCCTCCACCCCAAACAGCTCATGTGGGAACACATTATTTCCTTTTGCAATACTCAGCAGGGTAATGCTGTCTTACTGAGCTTTTCCCCTCTTCCAGAACTCCAGGATTATCCAGACCGACACATCCATGTCACTGTCACTCTGTTATCCTACTTTCCAGCATTAATTTCATGCACCAGATCCCATGATGAACCTGCCCTGTGCCACTTCTCAATATTTATGCTAGGTCAAGGTGGTAGAATTTAATCTTGCAAAGCGAGCTCAAAAAGGCCATACCAGCTGCTATGTCTTAGTAAATCAGATAACAGCATTAGATCTAAAGAGCGAATGAGACAGAAGTAAGTGAGATTATTGCATCTGTTTAAATCCTGTGCCCCTTACAACCATTTTGAAGGCTCATATTTGTAAGTGACTGAACAATAATAATGTTAAAACATAATTAAAACCAGCCTAGAATGTAATTTATTTTTTTATTTTAATTGTGGTTTTAAAAAAAGAATCGTTGTCAGAGACCTAAGAGCAGCTGGCAAGAAGTTCAGACGCAGGTCAGCATACAGCCTAACTGAGCTAAGATTTCTGCATCTTTAGCCTAAATTAAAAGAACATAAAGGATCAATGTACTGTGATTTGAAATGGCAGTTCTGAGCCTGGTACACAAACAATGTGTAGAAATGAGGACAGGGTGTTGTCTTAGAGTGCTGATGCATTCTGAAAGCACTGACAAAAGCTTGGGAAAATGAAAGCAAGAAAAGAGGTCTCCTTTTC
>VZRQ01002661.1:44197-55370 GCA_013397975.1 Machaerirhynchus nigripectus | reverse complement strand
TTTTTTTTTTTTTAAATTTAAAGAAATAGAATAGAGATATTGTTTAAGGACTGGAGAATGCCCTTTTTCTGAACTGTTCACATGATTTATGAAAGTTTACTTATTTTCAAAGGGCATCCAGGCTGGTAAATACTAGACTTCATAAAAATCTAGATACAAACATTCATTCTTAGGAATGACAAACCCCGGATATGATCTATTCTTCTATTGGCTGGTCCTTATCCTTTGCCTTAAATGGTATCATCACCTTGGTGGCTTGAAGCGTGTTTTACAGTAGATGTAGCCTGGAGGACATATTTAGTCCCCTACCACCTATCACCTGTCAATATCCACAAATACATCAACTTTGACACCATTTCCAAGATGTTTAAGTGAAACGGGCAAGAAGGGATAAAATTATGTGAAGAGAGAATCCACATTCTTATGAGCTGGTAGGATTACATTTCTAAAAAGCATTTTAATCCTGCTCCAGAACTGACCTAGAAGGTTAAAAATTAAATGGAATCCCTAGTGCAAGGTAGGAATAAATTAAAAATGGGAATAATGTGTTAATTATTTTTCATTGAATTTATTATCTAACAGAAAATTAGATCTCACACTTTTTTAAATTGAAAAGCAACTGTTCTCTTCTCAAATAGAAATCAAAAATTTAAATATTTACACTGCATATGATACTGCTCTGTTTCTTTTTATTTATAATTTGACTAACGCGTCTTCTTTCTCAGAGGATCAATCAGCAGAAGCATACCATAGAAATCACGAAATTTTCCATATTGCACTGTTCTTGTTTGAAGAGGGAGATGGCATTTGGCATTCCACGGTTGACTTCCTGTCTGAGTAACAAAGAATGAGAATCTCTAAAATTTTCTTTCTGAAGACAAAAATTTAGTATTTCCAATTTGAAATTCTTCAGTAAACAGAAAAAACAAACAAACAAAAAACCCCAAAAACCCCACCCAAACCAACCAACCAACCAACGAAAAAACATCCTCAGAAAACAGATATTCTGTTATAGGCAACTCTGGTATGGCTATGAAGCATTCATGGCATTCCTAATAACTGAATGAGTGCCTATGACAGGCTATAAAGCAGTGAGAATTTGAACTAAACATTTTTAAGCTTGGAGAGAGATATTCAGAACAGTTTCTGTGTTCTCTGTGACTCTCTCACACATCCAAGAAATGTCTGGTCCATGACCATTCTGTCAGATGAACAGGAAGGGTTTAAGCTGTGAAACAGTCAGCTCTCAACAGGAGAAAAGGAAGCGTTTTTCTTAAAACAAGTTTGATTTATTTTTATCAGGATGTTCCTCTGTCACAGTGTTGACCCAATATCAGTATTAGCTATAAAACCTACATTTAATACATTTGCGTCCATGAGTGCTGAGAGAGCTGGTGGACAGCACATGGAAAAGACAAACTGATGACTCTCAAAATTAAATGTAAGATGATGTGTTGAATCAACTAGGGTGAAAGCAAGACATGAAGCCAAAGAACCTCATAGTCTAAACGACACTTCTGATGTTCAGAATGAGACAAAAGTGATAGAGAGCTTTAAAGGTCAAAGCAGGGACAAAAGCTGGCTTCTGAAACCCAAGTAGAGCTCTTCATTTTGTCTGATTGGGGGTCGATCTGAGTTTGATGATGAAGTTTGGTGGGAAGGGCACAGTGAGGCAACCTGTGTTCAGTTGACTTCATCCTCACAGAGACACATTCATGATAGTGAGAAAGCGACAGACATCAAAAGTGGAGAGCAGTAGCATACTGCAGGGGAGAGCAGACAGCAAAGAACATCACATCAAAACTAGTTCTCAACCCTACTCTCAGGCAGAAGAACTTCAGCTGGGAAAAGGCTCAGCTATGCAATTATTTTGTAATATAGCAGGAGCTGATTCTTCATAGCATTTTTTGCGTAATGTCATTTATTCCATTACAAAACTGGCATTAAATCATCAACCATGGCTTTTGTCATCACCCTGCAGAAATGTGTATTACCTCCAGCATTGCACCACACCAGGGAAGGGTGTCAGGGATACAGTTAAAAGAACAGACACTGCTACCCAACAGCAAGATCCCCCCGACACAAAACTGAACGAATCACTGCACTCAACGACCTCCTGAGTCCAGTCAACCTTGCTTTTGTCCTGGGAACAGGCTTCTAGCATAGAGTAGTGTATGTTGCAGAGGCCTCAGAGGATCATTTAGGCTTATAGACAGGAAAAAGCCCCTAACAAATATCAGGTATTAAGTTACAATCTGGGAAACTCTTTCCAGTGAAAGCATTGACCATCATTTGGAACAGCAACAGGATCAGCAGCAGGAATACTTTTAGAAATGGTGAATTGACAGCTGCTAAGCTGTGTTGACCAGCTTAAGGTGAACTGGCATGAAGACAGCAGGAAAACCTGAGGCAAATATAACAAAATAGAAAATTCATTTTTCCACATTGCAGATAACGCTGTTTCCATGTTTCTTGCCATTCCCAAAGTATTTTCAACATGTGAAGCTTTTTTCCACATCCCTTCCCTCTCCTTTGGCTGGGGTGGGGGTAGTAACAAAAAAACCAGAGAGAACATTCATCTTCTACGGCACAAAACCCTAGACCAAGTATTTTTTCTTAACATTACCTGTATTGAAGTGTGATTTTTTTTTAACGTCATTTGTATTTCTTGAATCTCAGGCTCAAGATCATGCCAGGACTGACAGCACCTGGATAAAAATGACATGATTCTTTCTTTGATGTAATTTCCCATGTATTCAGCTTTGTATTCAGACAGAGAAAAAAATTATTCACAAGCCAAGACACTTTTGTGAATGTGCTGATTAGGCCATGGTTTAAAAATGGAGAGTTAGGAAAAATGTGCTCATTCTTCTTCATGCTTGTGCACTGAAGCATCGACTGTGGAGGGCCTTGAGACTGGTTTCTGTGCAATCAGAGGGGCTACACCTGTCTGTGCCTCACTCTCCTGGAGCTAGGAAAGGAAGCTAGCTTTTAACACAGTAGTTCCCCAGTGCAAAAGAGAAAAAATAATTTGCAGTATTAGATCATGTCTCGCCTTGGCTATGTGCCAGAAAGAGAAAACCTTTCATTGGTGCTGCAGTCCCAGAGATGCTAAGAGTGAACAAGCCTCAGAGAACAATTTAGACATGTCTTTTTGGAACTAACAGAGAACACAGCTTTCATAAAACACAGGCCATTTTAACTTCAGACACTGATAATTCAAAGGGAAAGCCTTTTAATTGTGTTATTTTGTCAGTGAGAGGACAAACAAGGTTAAATGGTGATAGATGCTGAATTAACAAGCTATTTGCCTTCAGCATTTTTGTGCTGGAAAAAAAAAAGCTTTAATTATTCTCCAGCTTCATATAGGGAAACTTTCTTCCTACTTTTCACTGTCAGGCTCTTCCAATTGATTTTATCATAATTCAAATACATGGCAAAATGCTTCTGAGCACAAAAGCAGAGGGCTAAGCCTTACTCTCTTTTATTACACCAGAGAGCCACTAAATAGCAAAGGATTTTGATTTAGATTCCTGCATTAAAATTAAATCACACATCCTAAGGGAAAATGATCCGTAATAATGAAAGTCACACACATGGGGATTGAAAGTGCTATTGAATAATGAAGAAAACTATAGTAGCAATGAATGTAAGGGACCACTATACTTTAATGAAGAGATATTTCCGAAACAAATGTCTCCCTTCAGTGTTTTCTATTGATAGTCTGAATATTATAAAACAAATTATGTGAAATATGAATATCACAAAGTTCAAATGAATTACTTACTGCCTCTTGATTTGAGTTGCAACATTTTTATGTCTCTGCTGTAGGAAAGAGTTACAGGTAACCACAAGTGATTTTTAGTGCAACCTGCAGGTCAGTACGAATACACTGCTTTCACTGCCCAGGGCTGTGAATATACTTCCATTTTCTAAACTCCTACACAGTCACAATGGCCACTGGTTGGTGAGATTACATGCAACTCCAATATTGGCATCTTTCTTTTGCCTTTAGGCCCCCTTTACTGATTTTACAGATAAAAATATTTTTCCCCATGGCAAGTTGCTAATCTCCCTGTTTTAACTATGTCTGATTTTCCATTTCAGCCTCTATAATTTCAATTTGATCAAGTACCTTTTAAAGTGAAACTTCATAGTAACTAATTTTTAGCACAAATCTTCAGTCTTGCAGTATGGGAGGAAGATTTCTTGGGAAAAAATCATGAGACCTGGCAGCATCAAATGTTTTTATTTGACTGGCCACAAAGAGTGAATAAGTGAAGACTACACAGAGAAGGTTCATTCCACATTTTCCAGATGTCTGATTTGAGCACAGTATTCTTAACTTCCATTGTTTGGTGACCTTTTAGTATTGCTAACAAAATTATAAGCAGCATAGCATTGATCCAGTTCTATTATTTCTTTTGAAAGAAGCCTGGTATCTCTGTGCAGACTCAAAAACTACAAAAATCATTTCCTATCACTTTGTCAAATGAGAACAATTCACATGGAAAGTAAAATTAGTAGGAGAAAAACAAATCACAAGTCAAGATTTTTTTCTGAGAAGTACAGTTACTACAGTCATTATGAGATAAAATCACTAGAGATTTTGTTTTGCATCTGATATAAGTCTTGTGTAAGAAAGATAAAGATTCTGGAGTGGAGAAAAGGGTGGGGATGAGAGCTTATAACCCTAAAGCATAAAGGAAGAAAGCACTTCTCAGTTATATATTGACTAGGGCCATTCAGGCTTCAAAATTGTTCCATAATTCTTATTCTTAATTTCATTTTGTCATTGTATACAACAGGGAACAAAATTCACTTTTAAACTGAAAAGTTGTATCTAGGACAGAGATAACAGTACACTCTACAGTATTCATCTAACAGGAGATGCAACTTTGTAAACCTGGTGGTTTGGAAATCGAACTGAGATAATCCTGCTTCCAAAATTATCTTTCTACATGGGGGAAGATGATTTTTAAAAATTATTATTGTTACTATTATTTGTTGTTGTTGCTTTTTTTTTTTGTTCTTAATATTGTTAATAAATTCAAATAAACAATTAATTTTAAATGCATAAATGAAACTGGTCACAGACATGAAAGATTAAGAACTCTGCTTTCACCCCATTAATCTAGTGCTATGATAATTTTTGCACGCTGGTCTCCCTGCAAATACTACACATTCTTTGCTGTTCTTTAGGACAACTTTAAAACCGAAAAAGGAGAACAAGATACAGCCCTTCTAGAAAGCATGTAGCTTACAGCTTTTTCACAGCTGAAGCCTTCTCTTCTGGAAGGGCAGAATTCCAGTTGAACGATGGAGACAAATTAATGCTGTTATCCCTGTTTTTGGTGAGTGCTCTAACTATTACGATCTCAGTAAAGATCTATGGTTATAATAGGGTTTGCTGTAGAATGGATATATACATATATATAAGTTGTGCTCAAGAAATATCTGTGTGATTGAGCCCTAGGGAACTTAGATATCTGCTCCCCTCCTTACTGATAGCAATGAGACTTAGACAAGAGCTGTGCACCTACTCAGATTCAGGCTCAGAGGTGTAGTGAACTGAGGTAGCTGCTCTATGGAAACATTCTGAGTCCCATCTTCACCTGGGAGCATATTTTTTTTCCTTTTTGGGTGATCTGCAGTGCCATCTTGTTTTGTGAAGGAAATTCCAGGGTCCTAAATCAAAGAGGTGTTTTCATACTATTTCTTGCTATTTATTCAAACCTCAGGATATCCAATAATTGTTAAATTATAAAGAACTTTCCGTTTTGGGCTCACCATTCCATAAGTATCTACCATGTTGTTCAATTTATTTGCCGTTATTCATAATACATAAAAGAGGTGTTCGGCCAGGTGTGTTGCTGCTCTGCCCTGCAAAGATAACACAGGCTGAAACTGAAGAGGCAGGAAATAACACGACAGAAACATAAGTGAGAAAAAATGCGCAACTGGTTCTTATAAGCCCTGAATATTTACTTTTGGGTACTGAATAAGTTTACCCATGTCAGTATCAGGGAGTGCACCTTGTTACCCCTGTTATGTCACTACCCAGAAATGTTAACTTTCCAAACGTATGAGATTTTAGGTGCAGATCTTACTTATTTCAGCAGAACAGATGGGTACGTTTGCTATTCAATAAACACACTAAGAACTCCTTTCACACCTCTAACAGTCACAGCTTTGCACACCCATGTGCTGTACATCTGTGGATTACTGGCAGTGAATTTGGCTGCACAGTAGGACTCTCTCAGGTTTAAAATTTTTCCTGTGTCTATTCCTTCCTTGTGACTCTTTTAAATGTCTATCTTCTCCTTTTGTGCATCTGTTCACAGCTTTGACCACAAAAAAGAGACTTGCAGCCTTTGCAAAAAAATTTTAAGTCTGGCAACCTCCATGTGAGAGTGTAAGAGTTGTTATAAATGGGACAGGGAACAAAATGCCTTTTTTCTCTTTTTTCTCCCCTTTTCTTTAATTTTTTTAACAGATCATTTTTTTCTCCTGCAAAGAGTAGGCACAAAGCTGTAGGTTTATTTTTAACTGTGAGGTAGAAGAAATGCAGAGATGGTAGGGGTATGTATAAAACAAGGAAAGAGTAGGGTTAGTATTTCCAGTAGTGCTAGTTAGCCCAAATATGATGTACAAATGTGGCTAGGTTTCTCCCTGTTTTGGAGCTGTATCATTCAGCTGTGATCCCAGTATTCCAATATGGTACTGCACTGAGAGATGTCCGCAAAGCTTTTGAGGAGCCTCAGTCTGCGTGTGTGACATCATTATGGCCTATCCTCCTTTTGATGTGGTTCCGTTTCCCTCGCTCCTAGGCAAACTTTCTGCTTTCTTCTCATTCAGAAACAAGACAAAAATGTTTATTCCCATATTGGGATATCAGTATACTAATAACTTAGCCTCTCTCTTTCTCCATTTTCACTTTTCCATCCTCCCTGCCAGTTTATTTCCCTTTTTTTTTTTTTTTTTTTTTTTTTTTTTTTTTTTTTTTTTTCTTTTTTTTTAGTTTCTTCTTTTTCCCCCCTTCCCCCTTTTTTTTTTTTTTTTTTTTTTTTTTACAGTAAACCTATTCTTTTCTTTCCTTTGACAATGGGAGGCATTTTTACCATTTTCATCTCCTTCAGCTCTACTAAATATTGACTTTTTAAAAAAATTAATATTGGCAGACCAAGCGAGTGCAATTTCCATGCTGGTGATTCAATACCTAATAAGAGCAGCATGCACTTTCCTGCCTAGTAAGACAATATGTACATCTCATTTTAAATCCTTCTGTACACTGACCCCTGAACCTTAATACAGACATGTTAATTACTTTATACAGTGAACTAATTCCTATAGGTTGTTACTTACTGACTCTTGCATGAGACAAGCTGTAGTTACTAACAGTGTTATGATATTAAGTTTTGCTCTTTAAGAGATACTATAACACTTCCTTTTTTTTTTTTTTTTAATTTACTACCCTCAACAGGGGACAGCCAAGGACAGTACTAAATATTCCACCTGGCCTTTTTTTTAAACCTCATATTTTATCGATTCTTACAAATGTATGTTGCTATTTGATGTTTTTACCAGACAAGTTAGAAAGATCAGAGTAACTACAATTTCAAGTCTGGTTCTCCAAATATTTAGTAAACTGATACCTACTCATTAAAAAGGCAGACATAAATACATTAAATAACTTATCTTCTTTTTTTTTATGTCCTGCTTACAACTTTCTCTCAGGCAGATATATTTCAATATAGACAAGATAGATAAAAATTGAGAGTGACAGAACAAGAACTATAGTGAAAGTCAGCTGCTTCACACCATGAAAAATGTTTGAAGGAACTTTCACAGTGTTCCAGTGTGTACAGCCAGTTATGGCACTGTCCCCACAAACCTCCAAACTTAATATGACTAAATTATAGAGGAAGAACTTCTTTATTATGTTGGTGAGTGACTGTGCACTGGAACAGATTGCCCAGAGAGGTTTTGGAGTCTCCCTCACTGGAGATAGTCAGGAGCCATCTGGATACAATCCTGTGCATTGTGCTCTGGGATGACCATGCTGGAACAGAGACGATGAATCACGTGAACTGCTGTGGTCCCTTCCAACCTCACCCATGCTGTGATTCTGTGATGGCTATAAATAGGAACAACCAGACAATAACTTTATAATCAAGCAGAATATTTTTTACATTTTGAATCAAAATTTGTTATCAAATGTCAAATAGATATCCTTTCTGTGTTAAATGCATACATTTATATATTTTTGAAATATTATTCCCTTTTCGTGTGGAGGGTCTGTGTTTATCTTCAGCAGCAACAGCAAAACTTTTGGAGTACATAAAATCTATGCATGGTAATATTACTTGAAAGCATTTATCTTCCTTTAAAGTACCTCATGAGAATATAGACAAATTTTGTTTTCACTTATTATCAAAATAGAAACAAGGGGAATATCACCAGAGAAGGTATGCATCAGAATTGAATAAGATGTCTTAAACAAATTTTTTTCTCTATGGTGGCTACTTCACACAATGCAAGATCCGACTACTGTATGAGTCTTACAAAATAGGTAAGAAAAGTTTAGATAAAACAAATAAATGGGAAAAAGCAATCTAAAATTTGCATTTTGGGATCTTATTTTACTAACCAGACATAATTATCTTTAAAATAATTTCAGACATATTTTATATATAACAGATGAAACTGACAAAGGAACTAGATTAGAGTTGGAGTCAGTAGCCAAGTTAATAAAATTTAACCGGTGATCCATTTAATCATTAGGTGTACATTGATGAAAATGCTTAGCTACAATGATCTGTTCCTTATAGACCAAGTAAATTAAATTAACTTCAGAGTGTATCTTATTAGACTTTGAAAAAGAGTCGTTAAGTTACTTCTGGCCTTTGAATTAGGGGAATGAATTGACAGAAGGATAAGAAGTTGCCAAATCTTACTATCAAAACTTTAAATCTATCAAAGGTAACAATCTTGTATTTAATTAAAAATAATAATTAGGACTCATTGACCAAGGATTTACTGCTTCAAGTAACTATTCAAAATGCTGTTTATGTAATGCATGGGAATTTTTTTTACATCTATTTCTTCTTTACATATATTACTTGATGATTTAAAGAAGGAGACATGAGAGAGGAGTAAGATACAAAAAAATTATGTTTGAAACACCAAAGAATTAATATAAAGGAAACCTTTTCAGTGACATGACTGAAGCACTTGGTCATTCCAAGAAGATTAAAATTATTTTACAATCCTCATTCATGCTGTGAATAGCATTCACTCAGGCAATTCTATTAATTCAGTGATACTTCTTCAGTGTTAAGTACCAGCATGGATTGCAGTTTCGTGCCTTAAATGAAAAACTGAAGTGAGTTGTCATTCATTTATTCATTTGAAATACAACCCAGTGCACTGTACATTCTGTAGCTAAGTGAAATTTGGTTTTGATTGGCTAGTTTTGATATAGGAGGCTTTCTGTGTTGCTTCTTTGGGTGGGTTTTTTGGGGGTTTTTTTTGAAGGGGGGAGTGTGGTAACTGTGTGGCTGAGATAATAAAAAAAAAAAAAGGAAATTATTAAGGCAGTTCAACACACACTTTTCTGGTCATTGCTTCCTTTTAAGCTCTCTGTTCCCCTGTTCACCTAAAATGTAGACTCACGCCCTAAGTTCAAATGTGCTAAGAGCTTTAATGTACTTCACTCAAGTAAAAGGAAATTATTGTCTCTATTGCAAGGGCAAGCAATCTTGAACACCCATGGAAACCCTGGGTCACAGAAAGATTTAAACACCTTTAGTAGGTTGAGTCTTTTAACCACATCCTCTAGATGTGCTCTTTTATACCTAGAAAAGTAATTATTGACATCTTATATATTTCATTCATTGTCAGTAGTAGAAAGAACAGCAATTTTTTGTATTTCTGTGTACAAATATGTGTACATAATTCTTTGAGGCTTTTTGTTTTCCACCACAAAATTTACCAGATGCAAAATATATGTGAACCAATATTTACATGCAGGGTTACTTAAATCTATTTACTACTGAGGCCATAAGTATTGATAAGACACAATCCTTCCACTCTACAAGCTATAACTCTGCTTCTTCCTACATGTTACTACAAGTAGTCAAAAAAAGGAACGAATATCCAAAACCTGCACCAGCAACGGCAGATGGAAATAGCAGACAGAAAAAATCAGTCAGAAAATCTCATCAGAGATGTTGTCCAGAACTGTGCAAGGGACAATGACGGGGGAATGCAACTGGAATTAAAAATTAATTAATTTAATTAATTAATTAAAATCTGGTAAATATAGAATAAATGTTTCCAAATCATCAGATTCAAGTATTATAGGGAATAATGTAAGATGGTGTTCACATCCCATGTACCTTTCTTCAAGTTTTATGTCTACTTCCAACTTGTTCAAGGAATTAGTTCATTCTTTTCTTCATGCTGAAAATCCCTCATTTACTGAAAAGTCTTGTTAAAATCAATTATCCTCAGTTAGCGGACCAAAACCTCAAACAAAATAGTAAGGCTTTAATACATTAATATGTAAATGTCTTATTATTTTATAATTTTCTAAAGGATATATCTAATCAGATTTCTGATTTTCATCCCAAGAATGCAATAAAGAGACCTAAAATGCTGTTGGAAATCACAGTGGCAACTAATTGAGTCCTTTTGTTTTGATTAGGGTGCGTCTAACAGACCAGTACTAATTTTATTTGATAGCATGTCCCATTCCTACAATTAACTTGTAACTGACCAAAGAAGTCAGATGACTATCTAGCCCACAACAGACTGAAATATATCTGAGGCATTTATTTGACAGAATGTCTCCAATTATTATTTTCTTTACTACCCATTTAGCTGTTCAAATCAACGTTACCAGACGTGTTATCTATTTTCTAGTGAAGACTTATTTAAAAACAACATCCTCCATTATAGTACTCAGAATCTGTAGGGTTTCCAGAAGTGTGCTTTTTCCACCTTTTCACTGAGAGTTAATGGACTCAAAAAAAGTATGCCTCAAAGTGCTAGTTTTATTTCTGAAACACTAGATTTCTGTTCTCTTTCTCCCATGCTTTTTTTACAAGAAAGCAGTAACAAAGACTGAGAGGAGCTATTAGTAATTGAACTACTATTATCCGTTTGTTTT
>VZRQ01002661.1:1405-41882 GCA_013397975.1 Machaerirhynchus nigripectus | reverse complement strand
GTTAAGGGCAGAAATGCCAGGCAAGAGGTAAACGTTTAGCTTATCAGACAGGATGTGAAGCAGAAAGTAAGATGGACTGAAATGTAACAATCTATAAGCAAAAGATTTAGTTTAAAAAAGTTAACTAATTCGCTGATACACCTGTGATATTATAGAAATCACTTTCCCCAGTAAGTTACTCTCTTTTATTACTGACCCTGGAAAATGTTCTCTACTCTGGGGAGGAAAGACAAATACAGGGGAATCTTATTCAAATCATCATTTAGGTTACAAGCACCATCATCATTAGAGAGGTCAGAAAGAGTCTATAAAATGGATTGTCATGAGAATAATTTAGGAAGATGGGTAAAGGAATGAACTGATGAAGCAGTATTATAAGCCTGGGACTGAGTTATGGAGCAACAGAGAGATGTGCCAGATTTCTCCCACTGAGAGTAGAGTACAAGGCTGCCAAAAAGTGTGTGGAAGCCAGTGGCTTCCTGCTGACTTCAAAGGTTTTGGATCAAGTTCTGGACCCTGGACAAAGCTACTTTGTCTCACATTCCTCCTTCTGAACAATAATTATTACATCAATTTTTCTAATTATTAAATATTTAGTCAATTCTTTTGCCTCATTATTTATTATTAATTCACTTTTGCCAGTGTTTAGAAAACTCCTGCTCATTCATTTTCATAGAAATGTATACATATCAATCATTGTCACTTGAAAATTCTGTATTCTGTTTCCTTTCTTATTTTTAGGCATGCTGCTGACATATTTCACTCATTCACAACTCTTCTACAGCCCAAGGTCAAATTCTGTTCTTGAGCTAATTACAAACTAGTTCATATTCAGAACCAGTGCAAATAATATTTTCAGCAACACTTGATGACTTATTGTCATCATAAAAAACATGATGACAAACAGCAGAAATGGTTTTTTTTGGCCTATAAATTCAAAGACAGTATTGGTATCAAAATCTGTTGTCTTCTTTTTCTAGCATTGTTTTAGCTATTTTAATAATATTTTGTTGATATTTATTGCAATTCAAACCACACAGACTTTATTTTCTATGGATACATTGACATTAGCAGTTCAGCCTAGTGTGCCAGAAGTGTGCTAGGAGTGCATGCCAGAAGCAAGTCTTCCACACATCCACATGAAGCAAGGAGCAAAGTGGAATAGGAGCCATTCTGTGAAATTAAATAGGTTGCTCAGGACCCAGCACAGTACAAAGTGACCTTGATATAGCTCTAGTCTGGTCTGAAGTTGCTGTCTGTAAAGCACCTTTCAATTTAGTTTCATCTGAAAAGATTCATTTTCTGCTTTCAAAGATTTCCCTGCAATAAGAAGCGAAGAGCAATGAGGGAAAACAGCTGGGAATATTTTTCGAAACTTACGCCTGATCCAAAGGAAGATGTAGGTGTGATCTGTTGGGTTTTGATTCACATTACTGTGTGGTCTTAGAGTATATGACCTGAACTCCTTTCAACAGCATGTCTTCTGGAAAGTGCAGTTTGGAACCTTGCCTAGCATGCTCAAATCAATCACCAATGGAAATTCTGACCATCAGCCCAGAAGTACTCTGAAGTAAAAAAAAAAAACCCCAACATATATAGGTAGGTAGTTGTCAGGTCCTCAGCACCACTTATTTCTCTCTACAGATCGACAAGTAATTCCCTGTGCTACCTGCTAATATGGGCATAGGCTACAGCACTGCAGTGGGCTATATCCCTTATCATTTTACCTGTGATCTCTCTCTCCTCTCGTTTTATTTTTATTCCTGTTTTTTTTATTTACTTCACTGACTCTTATCCAAATATTTTCCTGTTACCTACATCCTACATCCTTCTCTCTAAACTGGAGAGAGATGGATTTGATGAGGGGACTGTTAGATGGATAAGAAAGTGGTTGGGTGATCACATCCAGAGGGTAGTGGTCAGTGGCTCAGAGTCCCAGTGGACATCTGTGACAAGTGCTGTCCCTCAGGGACCTGTATTGGGACCAGTACTATTTGTTACCTTCATTAATTATATAAATGAAGGGATTGAGTGTGCCCTTAGCAAATTTGCCTTAGCTGATAACAGCAAGCTAAGTGGTGCTTTTGACACACCTGAAGGATGTGATGCCATCCAGAGCAACCTGGACAAGCACAAGAAGTAGATCCTTGGGAATCCCATGAGATTTAACAAGACCAAGTGCAAGGTGCTGCACCTTGGGGCATTCCCCCATAGTAACACAGGCTGGGGATGAACAGATCAAGAGCAGCCCTCTTACTTAGGAGTGCTGCTGGATAAAAGGCTGGACATGAACTGGCCATGTGCACTCACAGCCCAGAAAGCCAATCACATCCTGGATTGCATCAAAAGCAGCACAGTGTTTTTGATGCAATCAGGCAAGAGAGAGATTCTGCCCCTCTGCTCTGCTCTCATGACACCCCACCTGCAGTGCTGCATCCAGCTCTGGGATCGCCCAGCACAGGAAGGACATGGACCTGTTGGAGCAAGTCCAGAGGAGGGCCAACAAGATGATGAGAGTGCTGGAGCACCTCTCCTATGAGGAGAGGCTGCGAGAATTTTGTTTGTTCAGCTTGGAGAGGAGAAGGCTCTGGAGTGACCTAGTAACAGCCTTCCAGTACCTGAAGGGAGCGTATGAGAAAGATGGAGTGGGACTTCTCACAAGAGCATGCAGTTCTTTGAGGAAAGGAATGTCTCTGTATCTATAGGAATATATAGGACTGTACACACACATATTTCTTGCAATGGAGGGGGGGGGTGTATATAGATACAATTTTATTTTTTCTCTATTTGTATGAAGTGACTGTGAGTGTATTCATCAATATCTAATAAGAGTACTAAGGGCAGACAAATAGGAGACAAGAGCACTAGATTTGTCTGAGCTCTTAGTCTCATAAATATATTCTTATCTTAATCTTGGGACTAAAACAAGGGAGCTATATCCTCTACCATAAGGATCTAATCCTTCATTTCTCAACATCAATTTTGGTGGATTTTATAGCAGGGAAAAGTCATTGTACACCTCTCCAACACAAAATTCAGAGTGTAAAATAGTCACAGCACAGACTCTAAATAATTTTCCCTCTAAGAACATTTTGTGTTCTATCATCCAAGTCCACAAAGAAGAAGACTAAATTAGATCCATCAAAATAATGAACATTTTCTTCAAGTTATAAAGGTATATGTAGTCTATGCAGTAATTGAAGATAACTTTTCTATTCTGTTCCCTTTGAGTTAAACCATCTCCCAAACAAGATACCGAGATGTTACACGAAAAATTGTAGTTGAAATACATAGTGAAAATTCGAAGCAAGTTATAAAGTGGATGTAATTTCAGAAAAGTTAAAAATATTTTCTGCATTAATTAGTTTTTACTGGACAACATAAGCCACACAAATAATGAATATTTCTAAGACAGTTAAAGCCACAGGAAAGTGTTCAGTGATTGCTTCTTTAAGACTCAACAAAATATGAGAAGGATTCTAATAGTGTGCTCAGAAACTGCCATTGATTGTAAATCACTGAGTGGGCTTCATCCTTTTTCAGAGTTGCTTCTAACAACACCTTCCTAAATTATCCAGGAACTTGAATGTATGTATCACACTTAGGAACATGAATATTTGGTGGTTTATTGTATTTACTTTTTTAAAATTATTATTATTATGATTCATGTTGAATTCACAATACAAAGTCTCTTCTGTAGAAAAAAGGATTTTTTTAAAAATTCTTTATTCATCCAGAATAAAACTTTAGGGTCTATGATTCCTGATACATAAAAATTTTAGTAGGTCTTTATTAGACTTTAAGGTTTATGTTTTCCAATGAATTAAGTAATTATGCTAACTTCACTCTGTCTACATCGTCACTCAAATATCAACAAGTTTAGCATTTACTCAGCAGTCACCCTGACCATACCTTGATTTACCTGAAGCCTTTTCTGCAAAATAAGATTTGCAGGCGTCAAATCAGAAAAAAAAAAAAAAGAATCAGACACTGAAGGTTCAATCATAGCTCATTACAAGATAATATTTTTCCTTAATATTGCTTCACTGATGAAGAAAGTTGTAAACACTCCATTAATGAATAAAACCCCAACAACAAACTAAATGGATAGCAATTTCAAATGCAATTGTCAATACTCTGCTATGCATAAAGCCCTTATGATCAGTTATGCAAAATCAATTCTATTTTATGTAAATCCTGAAGCACACAAATAAATTAAGAATGTAGGTCTCATGTCAGGAAACATACCCACAGTAAGCGCATCTATCTCTTTTTTCAAAATGTTTTGGATATTAGCCTTCACCTTCTAAATATTGGAAACAGATTTTCATTTATTTTTATAATCACTTTTAATGAGATTAGGTCAAATGTCATGTTTCAGCTGATTCAAATCGCATTACACAGCTGTTTAAAATCTTCTAACTAGGAGAAATAATAAGATATTGGAAATAATCTCACTGGTAAAGGGAAACACTTTCTAATTTCTTTTTTATCATAATTTTTTATAGAAAATGTGAGGTTTTCAATAACATTTGAGCATTGTGTTATGTCATAGTAATCAATAAAAGTTATTCTTCTTCCTGGAAATTATTAAGACTGTGGTATGAGACCACTGTGTCAGCTCCATACTCTCCTACAGACTCACGAGACTCTTTATACTGATCCCTGTGACTTACTTGGGGCTGTCAAGTGAGTTCTAACAGCCTGATATTGTATCAACAAGCAGAGCAAATACGGTGAAAATGTCAGCAGTGATCCTGAGAACGACAGGTACCTGGAGGCACATTTGTCCTCTACAGAGGAGAACACAGGTTCTTAACACTCACAGTACCACAGAGCAAGTCTTACTCATTCTCAAAAGGTCACACAGAAATCCAAGCTAGGAAGCACTGTACTTTTCAGCCTTTCCAGATCAGGTCCCGTATCAGGGTAATTGGCACCAAGGCCATGCAAAAGTGCTGCAAGAGGTGGCTGTGTTGTTGCCTGTCATCACTGGCTTCCTGTCTTTAAGCTCTGCATTCTGTTCATTCCTTTCCTAGCTCAGCATGAGATGAGCTGGCTGAGGTGGCTCTATGTTACTGTGTCCTTTAGCCAGGCTGAAAGACATAATGTCATGAATTTTGCAAATATCTATCTTGGTCTGTCAGCTGGAAGAGGAAAAAAAACCAGTCTTGCTGGCCAAAATTCGTTCCAAACCGCTGACATTTTGGTGTTCCCAAAATTGGTTTCTCTGTGGCCTATTTGATAGTAAAAGGCTCATAAACTCCATAGAATAAGATGTAGGCTCTATAAAGTATAAGTGTCTATAATGTGACTATTCCAACAAGGCAAGGCACCAAGTGATTTTAAAGCAAAGTCAACAGTTTTACACATTTCTGTGAACAAGAACCATTAAGATAAAGCATTAATTTTAGATTACAGTCCATATGTCTACTTTCCAGGTGGGTTTAAGTGAGTTTTTGTCAATGATGACCACTTTTGTGCTTTTCCTTGATCTCAAAAGGACTCTTTTGGACTCTGCCAGCCTCTCTCTGAGGCTGGTTAATGGCCTTGCACACTGGATCGATCAGGCAGCCAGTCAAACATGAGAAAGCCTTGTCACAAAAAGACTCTGATAATATAAACATAGCAATGACTTGGTTACTTTGTTTCGTTTTCCTCATATTAATTCCTTAGTTTGTGATTCTTTTGTCACATACTAATTTGGCATGCAACACTTAATAATTGAAACTTTGCTAAATAGTGTTTAGTTTGTCTTAGCTATCTTACTGTCAGCCACCTGCAACCAATATGTCTATTGTATTCTCCAGTTATGTTTGGGTAATTATATACCACTTTTCTTCAATTTCTTTTCTCTGACTCATAAATTGTATTTTTTAAAAGAAAGATTTCTATTATTTCACACTGCAACTAGGAATAACAACTAAACAAAATTGAAAGGAAAAAAAAAGCTAAGTCTACATCTCAAAATCCCTATTTAAACAAATGCAAGCACATTGTTTCTGTGGGAGTGATGAAGAAATGTTCCTTTTCATTTGGACAGTGTAAGTATCACTGGTGATTTTGGGGTTTCACAATTATACAGCACTTAAGGAACTTCTAAATGTATAAAGTAAGAAGCCATTTGTCTTCCTCATGGTGGCCAAAAGTACATGCAACCACTAGCATGTTGACACTTGCCTTCCAAAAGTCGTTAGATAAAGGTATCTTGTACCACTCCAGTGCAGGACTTATTACTTTCTAAAAGCAAATCCTAAATTCCACTATGAAACAGATGCCTTACGTGACTGGAGAATGGTCAGGTTTTCCATGTGCTTCCATCTCACTTTCCATAGTACACGAGTTTATACACTGAATGCAACTTCACCAGCAGGGAGACCTTCCTGGAGACCTCCAAGCCCCCACCAGGACTCAGCTCCTGCCAGCATCACACCACCAACCCCAGCCCCAAGGAGAGGCACCAGAGCTGCTTGAGTCTGCAGCAACCAACTTGGGGCCCTGATGGTCTCCATTCAGAGCTGACTCGAGGACTCCCACGTGCCAGGTGGCATTTGGGGAGGGAGGATTATAAAGCCTATATTGTCTCTGTCAACATTGTACTGTCACAGATTTTCATGCAAAAGAGTGTTAATCCTTATGTTTTAAACACAGCACCCTTTACAAATTAATTTCTTATATGTTCTTTAGAAATTCGTTATTTTAACATGGAGTTCCATAAACTCTCTTTTCTTTCTAACTGCTGTACATTTAATGTGAACAGAAAGGATGGGGGAAAAAATGTAAAATGTACTGTTCTGCAGTATCTTCAGGATTTATGACACGTAGATGCAGGTCTAATTTTTCAACAATTTTGAATCATCCAGAAAAGTAGAGTTTCCATTTCTACAAAGCCTCTGTCTTCGTTCAGCATAAAGCTCATTGAACTCCTAGGATGTACTGAACCAGTACAGTTATCAGCAATGCAAATAAAGGTATTTTCTTCTTAAGCTTTCCTGAATCCTTATATATTCTTCTATATCCAAAAGCCATATAGTGTCATGTTGGTATGCAACGGAATATATCTTTTAATATGCTAATTAACCTTATAGAAGAGCAACTTATTTTATTTCCAGTAACAAAAATATTTTATCTGAACTTGGCAATGTTTCATTGCTCAGGGGCTTTCTCTGTATATATCCTTTCCATTCTTCTTAGCATGCAATGATGTTTGTAGAACAAACATTTCTATAGCTTTACTTAAAATCTATCAATAATAGAAAATCAGAGACAGGAATTAACATGAAATAAAAATATCTCGCTCTGCTCTGTTTCAAAAAGAAAATATTTTTACACTAGTAATGCCCTCTAATGTTACTTGTAATGTTCCCTAAACTATTTTGATTTGTCTAAAATTATTCTGAGGGAAAAAACCATCCTTTCATCAAACCACACAATTTCCATTAAGTAGTTTTATGGTACCTTAAATGAAACAAACTTATAAAATCTAAGATATTTTGAAAACCAAATTTAGCTTATAATGTATTTGCCATTGTATTTTAATGAGTTTGTTGTAACTGTTAGTGGTTTCTTCCACACTTCATAAAATACTAATCTAATGGATAATTTTGGTCTACTTTTCTCTAAAACCATCTTTAATACTTTGAGCTAAGTAGTGATTAATCCATGGTTATCAACATGTAAATTATTAAAACCAATAATAATATCTTTAGGGATGTATTGATGTATTGGCCATGACTTAATTATATCTAGTGTAATTCATCAGACATGTAAAGGATTCAGAAATTTTCTGCTGATAAAGACTCAGGTGTATACCTCAGTAATTTGAGATTGACCTCCATGGGATTTTTGTTATTTACACCTTTTGAAATTCACCTCTTTTTTCTCTCTTTTCACTCATTAATTCATGTATTCATGTACACATTCACTCAAGGAAAACCAAAGTGTCATCTCATGGAAAGCTTTATAGCACTACACTGCCATATTCAAAAAGAAAAAAGAAAACTATAATCTCAGCATAGATACATATGAGTTATTAGCTCTGTTTTTACACTTGGCTGGTAGATTTGCACCAAATAAGGATATACCAAACAAAATATGTGAAGCTGGGCAGGTTAAAAAGAAAGCTGTTTGGGTGTGTTAGGCTTACTCCAACAAGTAGTTCTTCATCCAGGGAAGAAAACTGCTGTTAATCATAAGCTACAACACTAAAGACTTATTCAGATTTACTAAATATAATTGGGGAAACTTTCTGAGAGGAATACAGAGGTTAAGATATATAATGATATTATATTTATATACGACAAGATATATTTTATATAGATGCATATATAAAAATATAGTTAGTATCTGAGAGCTGTTATCTGATTATTATCTTATCTAGGGGACAGGTACAATGCCAGATAGACCTAATGGCCCCTTTCATTCATTGAACTATTCCACTGAGATTTGACATTTTCTCTTGAGAACCTCCTAGCACCAATAGAAGTGATATCTTTAACAAGCAAAGGAAAAAAAGAAAGAAAAGAGGTCCACCAAAGAAATCCAACAAAAAAACCCAACTCACCTTATCTGCTCTGCTGCTGCATTAAAGAACACATTACCAGTGATTATTAACTACTCTCCCTTCCACACAGCTTTCGTTTTAAAAAGCAGTTGCTTGAGAAATTATTTTCTGTTCTACTGGATTAAATTACTTTTTTTTCTTTTCGTGTCATTAACAATACTTTCTGCCTTCTGAGTCAGGGATATCGGTATTTGCAAGTTTTTGACACTTTATTAGTAAAATACAACTAGTTTCTTTTTTCACACTACACTTGGAGTTGCAGATTTTATTGCCATTAAACAAGAGTTAACACAGCAATTTCATTTTGCTATTGCCATCTCAAAAGGGACAGTGAGGGTAAGTGATGGAACTTCCGTCCTCACATTGTTGAACCCAAATATGATGGGACTTGCATGTACTGTTATTTAAACATTGGCAGCTGTGCCTTCGCAGTCTGCACTACCAGAATGATACCGTCAGTGCTGGAAGATGTTAAGTATTAATACTGACACGGCCTTCAATGTGCATAAGATAAAGCCAAAACTAATTAGGAAAAATCAATGGAATAAAAGATTACAACCTGGAATAGAACCAAAACAAAAGCTGAGCTCAGCTTATTTTATGGATTTCTAATAGGCAGTCTTCTAGATTTTTTCAAAACTCTCTTCAGCAAAGAGGACATAAGTCAAAATGTTGATGAAACACACACTTTGAGGTGGTATTTCAAATCTTAGTACAAGTTTCATTTTAGCATCAATAGAGGCTCCTTCTGAGGCATATTCAAATGAAATGTCTAGGTGCTGTAAATCATCTTTTACTGGCCACAGAAGGAACCTAGTAGATTAACCCACATCAGGTAATGTTAGCCCTTAGTCTAATGAAGGCTTAGCCCTTTTGTCTATTTTGGTTGAACAAACACCATCGGTTTAATAAGCATTTTTAAAATTTTTTTGTATTTTAATCACAGTGATTCCATATGAAAACATGCTTAGTTAAATCTGTCCTATCACTATCGTGTCTGTCAACACAGGATTTCACTCTGCACTGTGGTTTCAGGAGAATTAAATACAGCAGGCAAATCATGGGCTAGTTTTATGCTTTCTTTTCAGTCTCTATCACTATCTGGAGACTGTGTTCACCTTCTAAACTGACTTTTCTGATAATACATTTATTGCAAATGAATGGTTTTTCAGTAACAATGGCATTCCAAAGGCCTCAAAATACACATCCCGATTAAAAAAAAGAGAGAGGAAAAAGAAAAATATTATTTTTTGCTGCAGTATCCATATCTTTTTGCAGTACAAAACTACAGTATTTGTTACCTAATTTTCCTGATAAATATCAACCAGAGACCATTTTAACAGTTTCGCCTTCAAATTTCTGCAACTGCAGTAAACATGAAACTTGTACTTTTTCCTCTCCTAGAATCCAGATGTCTATTTTCAGAAATCAATCACTAAATACTCAAAAAACTGTTATGATGAAGACATTTTATTATTTAAATGTGCTACTGGAAGGGCAGATACTACATATAAAAGTGGTCCATTTTGCTACTAGACACGATGAAAAGGGAGACACTGTTTTCAAACATGAATTCTTTGCCCAGAGTCATGGATAATCGGATGTGTAAAGTAGATACTTGGCTAAACATAGATGAATTACAAGGACAGGTGTGCTGTCAACAGAAGTCTGTGATGTCATCAATTAATATTCAATTCCTGTTTATTACAAAAAGGAGAAGATCCTCTCTTCTGTTCTCTCATATTAATGTGAGAAACCCAGTGAATGTTATCTAAGACACAACTGATGTATAATTTTAATGATTCATTCATTGTGTTCACAGTGGCTATGATAGGACATGGAACTGATATTTTTCTGATATTCTTTATAGGTACATGAGTCATTTGAGGGCCAGGGGTAAGAAGGAAGGAAGAAAAGAGAAACAAAAAAGCTGCTTAGGTAGAAGTTACCATTTTCCATTCAAAAAGTCTTTCTTTTACCCAGGAGAACTGGCTATCGCTGCATTTTGCTTCTTATTATTGCCATTTACCTACCTTTACAATTCTGCCTACAAAAGGAGATGTCAGAATTGTCCAGCAAGGTTTTCTGTGATAAGGAGAATGAGCACACAGGGTCTAACGTCAGAGACAAGCCCTCAGAGTTGCTTAGAGAAATAGACATAGAAAATATTGTCACATCCTAATGAAGTTTCATGCATAGTATGAAATGAGTTTTGTACATAGAATGTATCAGGTCATTTTTGTTCCAGTCTCTTCTACCGTGCAGACTTAGACCCCAGTGAGCATATCATAGAACCATAGAATGTTTTGGGTTGAAATTTGGACTTTTTAGGCATACAAAGCAATTTTTTATTCATTAATATATACAATAGCCAGGACTAATGGTCTAAGTTAAACATTACATGTTCCCCATACTTCATGCAGACCCATAACCTGATGAGTGCTTGCAAGCCAACCACTTTCCAGTCTGGTGAGGACAGGTCAGCCCCCATTGCTCTTTGGAGTATCTGACCCTTGATATTTCTGATTTACCATCTTCCAATGACATTTTCCTTGGACCTTTATAACTTTGCAGTGCAGAGCTTTTCCTCTTTTACCTTTGGGTCATCTTTCTCTCAAGAGGTGTGCTTCTTTTTGAGTTCTTACTTGTCGTGCATTGCTTTACCTCATGTGTTTTCTAACAAAATAAAAATATTCTCAGTGAAACTGAGCCAGGTGCAAACAGCCATGTTGCACCTTGTGCCTGACCCTGAGGGTGCCATGGGACCTTTCTGTCCTTGCCCACGTGCTCAGGGTTCTCCCTACCCCAAGCACCCCATGACAAATCTAGTATTGCTCGTTGGATGCAATGGCCCCTCAAGAAGCTAGCCAAAAAATTTCCACTACCTTAAAGTACCCTGATTTCTTCACTGCATGTGGGATGACTTCCTAAACCTTTAAATGTCAGACACACAAGGGTGTATGGTAAATGAGGACATTCCTCAGAAACATTTTTCTCTAGCCGAGGAGAAGCACTGAAGGCCCTGAAACAAAGAAGCATTTAAATAGTGTAATGGAGAAATCAATACCAAATGAAAACAATGATACCTCATGTTTAAGAGGAAAGAGCAAAATAATACACAAACAAATGTCAGCTGTCCCAAAATGGTAAGAGTACAAATGTGTAAACGTTTTGCTAACAATACAATTGATGCTATTTCTTTCTCTTACCTATAGGTTTATGACTCTAAGGAAGATGAAACTGTTCTGAATGTGCACTGAACACACTTCAGGCTCATCCTGATGTCCCATTAGGAAAGACACAAAAGGCTAAATAAAAGGTTTCATCTACACAATAAGCAAAAAATCTTTAGAAAACATCTCCCATTATAAATTTTCAAGCTTATTATTTTTGAGAAGGGTTAGAACTTTGATTCAAAAGCTTGTGGAACGTTTCATTGCTTTTTATTTTAAAAAGCATATTTTTATAAGTCAAAATATTAAAAAATAAGAGAGAGCAAATAAAGTATTTGTTGCTGCCAGACTGAAAATCAAAAGAAAATGAAATGAAATTGAATTAAATTAATAAAAAGCTTTCCTGAATTTTCAACTCATCTATTCACAAAAAAAAAAAGTCCATTATTCTCTTGGCTCTAATTAAAACCACATTCATATTTATGTCAGCATATTTCCTGCTGGCTTGAACTCAGGGTTGCTCTTTGGTTTTAGAAAATGTTAAATAGACAAGGTAAGAGAGATCCTGGCCCTGATGAAGGCACGGGAAGCTCTAATACTTACTTTAATCAAGTCAGGACTTCAATTTATGGGAATGGGGTTTTTTTGAGTCTTTTTTTTCTACCCATAATTTTTCTGTTAAATGTTCCCATTCTCATCTGTCTTCAAAACTCATTAGTCCTTCAGAACATTACCTCATTTTCACATCTGTAACCCACACATCTTTGCAAACCTGAAGTAAGACAAAGATCAAATCACAGATTACACTAATATTAAATGATACTGGAAGGGATAAGGATAGGAATTGGACAATAATAATGGAAAAAATAATTTAAAATATGCCATGATAACTTAAGAAGCAAATGAAATCCATGAAGTACCATGAAGTACCATGAAGTACCATGAAGTACAGCTATGAAACCAACAAAACATTTTGAACTTAATGGAGTGGGAAAGAGGTAACTGCTTCACATGACCAGAGTTCATACACTGCACTGGCTGATAATTATTGCAGGAAGCTATAGGATGAAGCCTCCTCTCTGCTTGACTTTCCATTTCACTGAGAAATCCTAACCAAAATAGTATTAGTGAAACCATTAACACAATATGGTATCCTTTTGGACACCCATGAGTCATGATTTGACACTGGCCCAACACCAGGCATGAGAGCCACTCGCTCACCCTCCCCTGCCACAGCTGGGCAGAAAGTGGGAAAAGGAAAAAAAAATTAACGAAGGTTTCATGAGTGAGATAAGGACCGGGAGAAACACTTCAATGGTGAAACAGGCTCAGCTTAAGTTGTGAAGTGAATTTATTGCTAACAGAATCAGAGGAGGATAATGAGAAGTAAAACAAGCCCTTAGAACACCTTACCCACCTGCCCCTCCCCCCCCACCCCTCCCCAAGCACCTCCCTCTTTCTCACCAACAGTGCAGGGAGACAGGGCTTGGGGGTTTGGTCAGTCCATCACCAAGATTTCCTTCCACTGCTCCAGGAGGAGAGTCCTTCCCTGTGAGGCCGTNACCTGCTCCAGCGTGGGCACCTCCCCTGCGGGCTGCGGGTGGATCTCTGCATCCCCTGTGGATCCCCATGGGCATCCACAGGGTTGTCCCCCTGCTTCACCATGGTCTTCACCATGGCCTGCAGAGGAATCTCAGCTCTGGCACCTGGGGCACCTCCTCCCCCTCCTTCTTCACTGACCTTGGTGTTCCCATGTTGTTTTCCCTCACATGTTCTCACCTCTTCCTCTTCTCTGACTAGAATCAAAAATCTTGTGACTTTGTTTTGATTTTCTTCTTAAATAAGTCATCACAGAGGCATCACCAGCCTCTCTCATTGGCCCAGTTCTGGCCAGCAGCATGTCCATCTTCAGAGCCAGCAGCCATTGGCTCTGCTGGATGTGGTGGGAAGCTCCCAGCAGCTTCTCACAGGAGCCATCTTTGTGGCCCCCCTGCTACCCAAAACCAGGCCGTGCCAAACCAATACACCATGCTTTAGCAGAACTGCAAAAATCAGAAAAAAAGGTCTCAAAAATATCTACACAATGCAGTAAAATTCATAGTCCAGGTGGCTACATTTGTTTTCATGAATTAAACTTAACACCTAGCACAGAATGGACTTTGTCTTTATGTTAAAAATTTTCAAATCCAAAATTGAATGGCTTAGTACAGTACAGTGTGCCTCTTGGGAATGGTACCTGGTTCATGCAAATTTTCAAATTATACAAAGGTATTATTGGAGCTTAATAATTTTAAAATGGTAGAATCATGTTGGGAATATATTTAACAAATAAAATTGTAGACAAGTGAGTTCTAGTTCCTAATGACATTTTGTAACACTCGTGAGTACATATGTAGCCAAGGAAGCCTAAAGAGCTTGAACTCATAAGACTTTAGGTGACTTGTCCAAGATCTGTAGAAGAAGGTTTTAGAATAGCTTTTTGTATGAATGGAAAACAAGATTTATATTTCTCACAAAAAAAATTATCAAAAATCATAGTTAAGATGTTTTTTTGCAACACTGATTGCTACATATTCAATAGCCTACAACAGATGTGGGGCTTGTTTCAGTTTCAATTTCACACTGGACCACTCCAAAAAATTATAAACTTTTCTCGAAATCTCTGACTTCTAAAATTCTGGGCTAATAAGAATATTTGCAGAAGAAGGGCAGCACTGTATATTATAGGGATGAAGAATTTAATTTTTTTAAAAAAGAATACAATACAATAACAATACTTCCTAAACTCACATACTTTTAAGAAACCAGTTCACAATATTTTCTTCCACAACCTTTTCCTTCCCCTAGGAAAGTGAGAAACCCACTGGTTTTTACAATGCTATTCCAATTTGTCCACTATTTGAAATCTGCAATAATATAAAACACTAAATACATTTTTAAATGAAATATATATTAGATACATATAAGTATGTATCTCTGAAATTCAGTTTCTTCAGGGAAGAGACTGAAGGTTACCTTTTTTCTTTTTTTTTTATAATTATCTCTGCTTTTCATCCTATTAAAAATTCTCTAGCATGAATGGATCTTCCAGTATTATGAACACTGAGTAATGATTCACTTTAGAAAATAGTCATATTATAGTAAAATCAGGTTTGAAGATCCTTATTTTCTGCATATCATCTAGGTGCCAAAATATTTTTCCATTAGTAAATGCATATGGTAATAATTTGGGTAGTATTCTGGAAAAATTTTCTCTGATCTCTCCTAAAGTCATAATGCTTAAAGTTTTTAAATAGGAAAGTAAAGAACAGATGAAAAAACAAGCAAGACTAACAAATCCACAATATCTGAAATATATGTGGCAACTTCCTTTTATTTTCACAGTTGATGATATTGGCCTCTGTTTAAATAATATAATATATTCTTTATGGAAAAACAGAGATTAAATAAATAGAGAAGATCGGTAAAACTGTCAGAATAACATACTGGACTGGCAGGTGGCAAATGCATGTCAACGTTTCTAGCAGTACAAAAGCTTCAGTGCACACCATGATTCCTGTGTCAAGATGGAGGTGACTCAGGACCAGAGATGTAGCAAATTAAACTGAAAGAAAAATAGGTTTATAAATAGTATTAACTGTAAATGTATATTCCTACAAAAGTCTTCAATATACAATAGATAATCAACTCAGTTAATTTATTGCCTTGTTGGCCTGTCAATTGCTAATGCAATTCAGATAAACAAATCATAATGGAAGCCCATACTGAGTTATCTAGGTTAAATTTTTTTGATAAATAATTCCTATGTGCTGTGATAAAACACAACTCAGTTCTTATCTATACATCAATGATTACTGAATTGAAGAGACAAGAAACACAAATAGGCTAATAATTATAACCGCAGGAAATAAGATTTTTTTTTTCAAGGTCTATATCCTCATCAGACTCAGTTTGATCTTATGGAAAAAAAAAGGTCAGAATTTGCACATGTCAGCTTCTCCTACCATCACTTTCAGGAAACAAATATAGTCACTTGGTGTATGAATGAACTTTATTATTTTGCCAAAAAAATAACAATCTTGGTAAATCATTTAATAAACAACGAATTGTCGAAAATAATTTAATCTGGCTACTGGTGTATAAGACTATTGAAAACGTTTCTGTAAATAAATTAGGAACAAAAGATGGCTAAGGACACTCTCCATCCTTTACCTGCACGTAGAGGAGAAACATAGTGACTAAGAATGAGGAAAAGGCTGAGGTAACAAATGCCTTCTTTACCTCAGTTTTCTAGAGTAAAAAAAGTTGCTCTTCAGATTCTCAGACCCCCGAGCTGGAAGCCAGGGACAGAGAGAAGAATAAAGCCCCTATAGTCCCGGGGGAAATGGTTAGCATTGTGCTACACCACTTACTCACATCATTTTTCCTGATTCAAAATAACGAGTGCTAGCTACTAAAAGCCAATATTTTTCTAGATAACATCATAATGTTTTAAATTGAAAGATCAATTCAAAGACAAATATAATTTCCCTAATGTTACCTTCGTTATTAAAAAACACCCTTTATCTTATAGAAAAAGCCACCTTATATCAATCATAGCCAACCTCAAATCAAAATTTTTCATGGAAAAAGTAATTTGATGTATTGTGATATATGACTACAATGATAACAATTTTTTTCTGAGGAAGTGCTAAAACATAAAAATCCAAAAACACATACACCTATTTATTGCAACAACAATAGCAGTGTGTCGCTATGCAAACCTCTATACAAATAACCTAACCTCTTCTAAAAAGTAGAAGAGAAGAAAACCATTGGCCATTGTTCATTATCTCAGGGTCCTGCTGTGTCAGGTTGGGCTCTGTGGGTGAACAATTTTGCATGTAAATCACCCTTTCTTTGTACAGTTCTGTTATTTATGTTGTTCCTGTTATTGTTCATTTTCTTATCACGTGACTGTTTCCAGAAAATTGTTCTTATCTCAACCTGCAATTTTCACCTTTCCATGCCTTCAGCTCTCAGCTCCATCCCCACAGTGAGAAGGGGGTGAGTAATTAGTGTCTGGTTTGGGACAGTCACTGGGGGAAGGGGAGGGAGGCAGGGGGGAGGGGATAAGAGTAGTAAATTAAGGGTAATGCCATTCCTAAACCACGGCAAGGACATTTTGGTACCAGCACATGAATGATCTCTAAACAATTACGTCACACGAAATGTAAATTAAAAATGGATTTAATTGCAAAATATGTAGTAACCAAAGTATCTAATTTCAAAAATATAGTGCCTAAGTGACATTGGTGAAGCAAGGATTAATAGTTTTGAATAAAAGTAAATGTATAGTGTCCTTCATCTCCAAAGGTATATGCAACTTGTTCTGACACCAGAACTAGCTGTGATAAAGTTGATTGTACAAACTTGTCATTTATTGATTATAGCAATATTGACAATCTTCTCTACAAAGAGAATGAAAAATGCATTGCAGATCTCACAGTCTAGCTTCAAGCTGTTATTTTGGTCATGCCTGTAGACTCAGATGATTCAAAGACAGGTTTCAGCTCCAGGCTGAAACATCATGGCTCATAATGCACTTAAAGGGAGCAACACACATAAGCACATTCACTTCAAACAGTAAAAACACCCCAGATAAATAGATGTTCAATAGAATTTTCATCTTTTATACAATAACATAATTTTTTCAAATCACAGAATTAATACTTGATGAATTTTTGCTTTTTTAGCATTATTTATTAGTTGTCTGAACTTGTTAAATTCTGCTGAAAATCTGGTTTGCATGTATGAAGCTAGAATGTCTTTTTTTCCTATATGTCAAAAAAACTTAACAGACCATGTTAAAAATGGTCTAAATTAAAATTAAATTAAAAATTATTAATTAAAAGAAAAGGAAATATCTTAAAACATCAGAACTGAGATGCAAAGTCTTTTTTTTTTCTGTAAACTTTAATTTGTGAATGTTTGTTTACTAGTCTCAATGGACAGAATCTGCCATCCCATTACTGCAACAACGATCATTATAGTTACATAGCTATACTTGTAGCATTTCTATAGTTATATATGTATTATGACTTGGATATTGAAAGATGGAACCTGAAATAATTGCTTATTTTATTTCTTGAAAATTACTGGATAAATAAGATCTGAAGAGTGAAATCTGACTACTTATGAAACTTAATTGTTCAATGAGAGATTTTTTCCTACACCCTTTACTCACTTCATTCTAATGTAACTCCAACAAAGGATCAATTTAGATGATCATGGGAGGAAGCCTAAGCATTAAATTTTAGACTAAAACCAAAGATAACTGATAACACTGAAATCATCCTTTAGAGGCCTTTTTTCAATTTAAAATGGCTTATGATTTAAGGTCCTAAGGTTAAATATTCTTAATTCGCAGTTAAGCATCCATGTTTTTTTGCGAAATGGAAATATTTGCCCTTAAATAATGTATTTGTAAGGACCCCTGTCCTTCAGCCTGGACAAAATGAATTTTCCAGATTATAAATTTTTTTTTTTATGATAGAAAGTGTATTTGGGCCATCACTGGAAATATACAAAGTCATATGGGATGGGCATTAATAACTTGATCTAGTAAAATATGTCCTTGCCCATGACAGGGGGTTTGGAGTAGATGGTCTTTAAAGGAAGGTTCCTTCCAGCCCAAACCATTCTGTGATTCTATGAATTCAGTGAATCATCTTGGCACTGTCTTTATTTTGCTGCTTTATTATACTTTTTGATACTTTATATCATTCATTATAATAATAGAGTTATTCAAAGAAAGTGCCACTTGGGAAAGCATTCAAAATAATTTTTTACCTTTTTTTAATTCAGAAAATATAGGAGTATGTATTCATTACTCTTTGGTTATCTTTATTTTCTCATTTATAAACATTTCCTGCAAAGAGAAGCACAAAACTGTGGTAAGTTTTTTTACATAGCTTCGGGTTTGTATCTCTTCTGCATTGCTTTTAATATTTTCTGATAAAAAAGCACTGGCAAGTTGTAATTAGAAAAACCTTAAAATCATGAAATGTGTTTGGTTGGGAGGAACCTCAGAGATCATCTAGCACAACCCCTCTGCCAATGGAAAGGGACACCTTTCACTAGATCAAGTTCTTAGAGCCCCATCCAACCTGGCCTTGAACACTTCCAGGAATGGGCATCCACAGCTTCTCTGGGCAGCCTGTTCTGGTGTCACTCCTCACCCATCATAATAAAACTCAGCCTGTCTGCACAGGGAGATGTTCAAGCCATCTGATCATTTTCATGGCCCCCTCTGCACGCACTTGAACGGGCCCATGTCCTTGCAGTGGGGACCCCAGAGCTGGGCACAGTACTCTACATGGTGTCTCATAAAATCAGAGTAAAGGGGCAGAATCACCTCCCTCGATCTACTGGCCATGCATTTTTTATGCAGCCTAAGATACAGCTGACTTTCTCAACTGCAAGTGCACAACTTTTTCTCCTCTAGGAAGGGAAATAAAACACTGAACATATAACATAATTACCTAAAAAGCAAAGCTTTTAGTTATCACAGTTAATTTTTTTAAAGGCTGACTTTATGAATATGTTATGTGTCACATTTTTAACACAAGTGCTACATATACATTACAAATATTTTATAGTATGATCCATGTAATTCTTTGTCACAACTAATAAACAAATAAAGAAGTAGTTTTTAAGCAATCACTTGGATGAAATTTTTTTTCCTTCAAATTTCTTACTCTTGAACAAGTTAGGTGTCTGAGATGGGCATACACAGGAGGTTTGATCAAATTTGAAAGGAAATCCACTTACATTAATGCAATTACAGAAAAGGTGTGTTCACATAGCTTATGACAAAAATTGTTTTAATAATAGTCTCTATACACTGTGAACTTCTTCCATCCAATTCTTTCCTTCAGCCACATTTGCAATTATTTTTTTGGCACCTGAGACTCTGAAAGCAAATAGCATACCCTTCTACACTGCAACAAACCATAATAGTTTATTTTCCACAGCACAGCAGGGAAATAAATTTAAATATTTCTATTGTAACAAGTCAGAATTCACTTATTTACGTAAGTACTGTGTTTGTCATACTTATCTTACATGTCAAAAGTCCATCTTTTTAAAACATTTCAGTCTGTCATTTGCTCATATTTCAGCTCTTTAGGATATCTGTCTGAGGATAATGTGCTGAGTTTAGCAGGTCAAAGACTAGTTCTGTGTAAAAACACTAAAGACATTTAGATTTTTTTTTCCCGTCAAGATACTGGGGAAAATAAATTGAAAAGCAGCCAGTTACTTGATTTAATTTCATAGTTTCTATCAGGAGCAGTCCAACAAACTCCTAATAACTCCCATTTTTCACAAAATGACATGTCTTCACATCTAAACAAAACTAATGGGCAGTGGAAATATTCATGCAAGGATCAAAATTTAAATGAATAAAGTCATTAGATAAAAAATGTTGAAATGCTGAGTCCATAAATACCTATTATGAAATTAATGGTGGGTGCTATATTTACTTCATTCTAATAATCAGTATAACTCCTTAAAGATATTATTTCTCTTTCATGCTATTTATACAGTGGAATTTGCATCTGATTCTAATCATAAATACATATTCTAGCCCTATATAATTGTACTACTTTGTTACTTGTCATGCTTCACCTACATTTTCCATATATTCTTCTAATTATAGTATCAATTTATTTAAGTGAATGTTCAGATTTTTGTGGTGTATTAAAAATGCTCCAAAGCGCTGTCCATATAGTGAAAAAATATATTCAACCATTATCCACCCAGCCAAAAATTTCAGAGCTTCAGAAAGTAGGTCATACCATAATAGTGACATTGAACTTTTCAACTGGGAGTAATTAGGTTTTCTTTTCAGTGCTCAGTGACCTACTCTGAAAAATAAGATGATACAAGAAGGGTTCAGCTTTATTTTTTTTTTTTTTTTTTTGTTAGTGGCTTGCCTCTTTGTTATTTCTTTCTACTGTATATACCTTAAGAATCCATAATTGCTACCTATCCAGAAAATAGTAGCTGACAGCTGTGTAGGGTATTTCTGCTGTTTAATATGTCATAAAAAATCTGTTGCAAGCAATGATGTTATCATTAGGGAACAAGGATAGTGTCTATTATTTCAGAAGTGAATAATTCAGCATTAAATCATTTCAACTGCAGTGTCACTTGCAGGGAAGAGAAAGCGGAAAAGTTACTGTGTATGAAACAAGCTTTGCAGTAATACTTACAGCACAGAGGGCATTTGAAGCACACTTCCATGTGTATTCCCTCTAGGGCACTTTAGAAAGCTTTGCTTTTATTTAATGGCTGCTTCCTAATGCAAGGAGACATAATAAAATGCACTTGCATCTGTTAGCTCAGATAACAAGACACATTTTTCCTTTTTCGGGCTGGGGTGTTCTAAGAGCCTTTTGACACAATTCAGGCTACTGTGTTGCAACATGAACTTAATACTTCCCAAGAGTTTTAAATGTTTTATTTGTTACTAATGTCATTACAAGAAGAAATGCCCTCCCAGCCCTTGCTTTGGTCATGAATGTGTCCTATGTATTGGTGTGCGGGGTGGCCTGCTGCATCATGCCAACGTGTAGCGTAATGCAACCAGAGGTATAACTTGATAGAGTGTGTCAGATGCTAAATAACGTGAAAAGGCACGCATGAAACTCTCAGAGACAAGGGACTGTGCTTATTCAGAGGCAGACTGTTTCTTTGGCACTTACAGAGCTGTGAGCCGGGAGTGGGAAGTCTGCAATGCCTCTATCCTGTTACATGGAGCATACAAAGGGCAAGTTTTTAACATAATAAGCCTATTGCAGGCAGTGTTCCCTATTTTACTAAATATGACTGAATATCCCCAGTGGATAGAGAGATTACCAACTGCAGTAATAGATGTTCACCAAAGAGGAACAGAGTATCAGGCACCCAAGAACTACAGATATTTTTCTGAGTCATTATGTTTTTTCAGAGAGAAAAGTCCTTTCGCTAGTATTTTAAAATGTCATCTCCTTGAAATTCACAACAGAGGACAAGTTCTCAGTGGCAGGGTTAAGACTCTACCATTTTACCTCTGACTGTTTCCTGAAATATTGTAATTATTTTTTTCCAGAAGCTCAGGTTTCTCCTTTTTTTTAATTGCAGAAATATGACACTATTTCAAGCTTCGACAATTACCTAAGAGAACCCTCATCTTTATATTCATTTTATTAAGAACCTAGTTTAAAACACATATTAAGTGAAAAATTCTCTGCTGTTTGGTTACTGATGCAATTATAACAAAAAAAATTATATACAGTATCTCTATGTTCTGACAATGTTTGTGACAAAACAGACAAAGTACCTTCAATGTACAAACAGGCAGCAGCAGCTCAGTACCACCTCAGTAATGATCTTCGATAAATTACTGTCTGTATTCAGAAAAATAAGGTTTTGTCTTTTTATCAAGACTTAAAATTCAGTGGCAAGTGACTGATTTTTATCATGTTGATATGTATTGCCTCATATTTTTAGATAGATTAATGGTGAGCAGTGCTTCTGGGGGGCAAAAAATGTAGTGAAGACCTTCCTATTGCTTCTTGAACCCTAGGTCATAAAGTTTTCCTCAATATTTTCAGTCCTATTTAATTGGGTGGAAAAATAGAAGAGATATTACTGGCCTTTTTGTCTAACTGCTACACTGTCCTGCTCTATTAGGCAGAACTGGGGTAAGTTTATTGCTTTAATTTTGCTGATATACCGAGAGAAACACTCATTTCATATCAAAACTAATCAGCAGCTCATAAGAGTTTTAAGCCAGTAGGAGGGCCCCTCTCCCTTACACTTCAATAATTACACATGCATTTGAGTTTTTACGCATTCAGCAGAGTAAAGAATGTTTTTTAGGTACTTCATTGACTAAAAATCTACAAGAACATATATAAAATAATATTTGGAAACATCCTTCATTCTCAAACACAGTGCTTAAGAATTTTTTTTTTGCAAGAAGTTTAGTTCATTTCTATATTCCTCTCCAGCAATTTTTGTGGAAACGTGGGATACCTACTGAGGGTAATATTGTACAATAGCAGGTATTTTTTCATTTCAAGGCAGGTACCATTTTGATTGCAAGTTCTGGCAAAACATACAGTTAACTCTGAAGCAGGAATTGTGTACAAACTCCAGAAGAAACCGTTCTAGGGAAGAGAACAGAGACCAAACCAACAGGTAATGTTTTACAATGGAGGTTTCTTTTTGTTTCTGTGAGAACGAACACATGCAGGATCTAGCAAGTGTCAAAGTTTGGATTTTGAAGAACAACAGTACATGGACTATATAATATTTTCTACTTATTTTGCAAGCCCATAGTAATTATGGTGCGTCCACAAAAGTCTGAGAGAAAATTCAGGTAAGAAAGAAATGTTAGAGTCAATCTAAACTAAAGCATGCTGTGAATTAAAACTCTTTTTTTTTTGACATTTAAACATTATACAAACTCTCCCTTATAATATTTCCGATTTAGGATTCAAGGATATTATATAGTGATTTTACATTATAAAAAGCAATTCTGTCACTTTTAAACATGGAAATAATTTTTATACTGAGTTTAATAGCAGTTCACAGTATTCAGTAGCAATTACACAGTTGGTGGAATAAGAGTCCACAACACTTTCTGAATATACTTTATAGAGAAGTACGAATTTCAGTTTTAATATACTTTAAAAGCATCTGTTAATCTAAGAATAGGCTACAAACAGTCACTAAAGAGAGAATTAACACCACAGCTTGTACCTTATTGATACAAATCAATAGTCTTTGGACTTTGAGCTGGATAAAACAGAATTTCACACCAGAAAAGACCATTGTCAATTCAAATGCCTGTTGATTGTAAAACATATCATTACACCGCACAACACTTTTCACACTTAACCAATTTTTTGCAGTCATGCCCTGAATAATATTTACTTGCATGAAATCCTCACCAGTGTCAGCAGGACTAAGGATCAGGTAAGATACTGTGCAGTGTAGGAAGGGAAGAAACAGCACACACGTTTTGAAAATGATACCTGTGAAAGTAGCTTTAAAGTACAAATTACAGTGAGTTAACAGTGTCCCCAGTAAAAATCGTGTTAATAATTGCTCTTTTTAAAGATGGAAGTTGGAATTTCTTGGGCAGGTGTTATGTGTACACTGCGTAACAAATGCAACGTAACACACTATTTTTCACTATGTATTCACAATTATTATTGACTGATCTGATATAGTAACAGCAGAACACCTCAGTACCAAATGTGAATACCACAGATTTTAGAGGAGTTGCTTTGGAAACAAGGCTGTATAAAGGACATGATTCATGATGCAAACTCCACTCCCAGTATTTGCATCTTTGTTATTACTCCTTCTTGCAGTAAGCAATGAACAGCTGTCATCAGTATACCTAACAAGTATTTGCAAATTAACATATTACGGTTGTCTCTGACTAAAGGTCATGCATGTAGTCACAGAAATGTATGTCATTTTGTGAAAACACATTTTAAAATGCATCATTCCTAAGCAATCCATTCAAAGGACACCAGTGAAAGACATAGCAGTGATTTCTCTGTCAGTAACTTGCTTTCAGCTGAGCTGAAGCTGGAAAGGAGGAGCTTAAATATTTGGTGAAAAGCCAGATGACTGCACTTCCCAACATTTTGCTTTCATTTTCTCAGAGATGCTTTTCTGTCTACTGTCCTGTGTCAAGCTGGAATTGAATTGCATCAAATAATATTTACTCTGCTCTCTGTGGCTTGTCTCAGACAAAATCCTTTCTAATTCTTTGGAGCTCAAATCTCTTCTGTCCTCTGCTGTTTCAGAGGTTTGGGGTTTGTTTGGATAATTTTAATTGCATTTTTTATTTCTTTCATAACTGAAATACTATATGAAAAATCTGTAAGTGGATAATGTTTGTGTCCAGACTATCCGCCCACAGAAGTTTGTTGACACTATTACAGGGATAAGGAAATGAGCACTTAGTTTGTCACTGGCATAAAGTTAACTTTATCTGCCTTTATTTTTTATAATCTATTTAAAATAAAAAATAAAACAGCAATAAAAAGGCAGATGGATGCTTTTTGTCATCCAGCAGAAAGCTGGAATAGGTAAAGCAGCTACCAACAGTAGAAGAGAAGATAAGAAAAAAAAATATTCTTTTTGAGAATGTAGCTTTGTTGGTGACCTTCTATCCTTCATGTTAGCTGTGAAAGAACAGAGTATGGTGTTGAACACAATGATCAGGAACGTAAAAGGTAGTATGAAAAAAAAAATCATTAGGTCTTTTGCACATTTGTGGAAACACTGTGAAAAAGTTCAAGTGCAATATCACCTGTCAAAATACATTTGCATCAATGTTAATGGATGCCACATCGTTGACACTGCAGCACTACATGTATTATTCTTTGAATCTCATGATGCAAAATAACCTAGAGCTTGAAATCATTGGGGGGTTTTTTTGCCATTGTTTGCCGTTGAATATTTTTAATTAATCACTTGAGTTTTTAAATTTCAAAGCAGAGCTTTATACTGAAATGGTTGGACCTACTGCCAGATTCGTGTTACCAAAGAAAATATGTATTTAAAATAATTACCAAAATTTATCTGAACTGAGATGCTACAACTTGTCTGATTCATTTCACCCTTCTCTGAATCTTGAGACTTCCTAGAAATGCTAAATGCTACTTTTACCAGTAACTTTTACAAGTTACTTTGAATATCAGAAACTTTTTCGATCAGGACAATTTTCAGGTATTTTTTATTCTTAGAATCATTATCAGAAAATGTAGTAGTCACAAATTATCACTGATGGCAGAGTAAAGAATGTAATTTTCAGGTTCTGAATACCTGAATACTTGTTTCCCTAGGAAAAAATGAAGCCTGTTAATAGTATTTTAAATATTCATAAAACCACATATAATCATATTCTTAATTCCTGTAAGTTGCTAAAGCATATATCTTAATTTTGCTGTAAATTGTTTCTAGGGCAATGTTGCAGAGTTGCTAAAGAAATGCAGAAATTAAAATGACAGAGAAACCCTAAGTGTAATTGATAGTAATCTAGTGCTATGATGAAAACCATAGTTGCTATGCAAAACTGGAACAAAACAGTATTGCTCAGAGTCTACAATGTCTTTTTTTCTTTAAAAGATAGCTCTGCTATAAGACATCTGACAAATACCAGTGCAAGACAGATCCTCAGAAGAGATCCTGTATGCTGAAAGACCACCAAGTACCTCCTAACTAGAAAATGAATGCTGACAGTCAAAGGTTCACACAGAACTAGCATTTGCAGGAAGTTAGCCAAGAAAATCAATGTTTTTCGAAATCCCACATTTCCTGTGTAATGATGCATGGAATGGCAGACATGCCAAGAGAATAATTTATCTTAAGTGTTCCCTTTTTATTGGTAAAATAGAAAACTATGAGAGACTGATATAAGATTTTCTATAATTTGTATTTTTATTTTTTACAGACTTCGAGAATTTTTTTCCCTCTCTCTGAAGGTGCTTTAAATGCCAGCTTTGCTACAGCCTTACTGAGTCGTTCTCAGGTAGATGTATATCAGGTATCACCCTCTCCATATTGGTGTCTACACACTGGAGACTTCTCGCCTTTCTTCAGGGTGCTCAAAATAAGTTGAGTTCCAAGCTGGCAGCAAAATGCCACACTAGTGAAAATGAGCATTCAGAACAATCCCTGAAGAAATAGAGATGTCTGATAAATTGGACTGATCTTTAGCATAAACTGGGCGTTAGTGAAAATTGGCAGCTTGGGCTTCCTTCAAGTAGGCAATGGAGAAAAGACTTTTCTTGTGAACTTATAGTGTCTCAGGTGAAGGAATGAAATACCTCTGCAATTGTCTAAATAAGCAGCTTTGGATAATTAATTTGATTTCTAAATTTTATAGGGCTAAGTCAAGTCATATTAATTCCTCCAATGTTCACAGAGGAAAATATTTTAGGAAAAATCCATGATTAGTAATAAGGCAACAAGCAGCAAATCCATTATTTCTTGTGGTCCAGCCTCTTCAATTCCTTTAAGTTTTCTACATTTTTACACAGATGTTACAGAACTCAATAGCAAGTAGTTCCATCACCAAATTGTCCTCAGAAATATTTAATGAGGTCATCATGTAGGATAGCAGGTTGTGAGTGAGAAAATCTAATACAAGACAAATGAGAATCCAAATTTTATGTGTGCCCAGGTTTTATACTCCGCAAGTGTGTTCACTGTATTGATAAACTTTGTTAAAAATTTCATACATGGACTTGAACATTATATTAAACTCTCAGGAATTATATTCTGGTTTTGATTATTTCTCAGTCTGGACTGAGATTTGTTGCACTTCTGTGGTATCATTAATTAAAGTATTTGCAATGTAATGAGCTATGCTACTTAATAAAATTAACATGATGGGTTCTGGTGTTAAAAGCCTTCATAAATTTAAAAAGCAAAACAAACCAACAAAAATAGCCCCAAATATCCCAAACTGCCAAAACAAGACCACAACAGTAATTAAAGAAAAAAAAATCAAATATTTAATGTTTAATGTTTAATGTTTAATGTTTAGAGGATAACAAGTTTTACCATCGTGAACCTCTAAGGACTTAATAGCAACACCTACTAAAAACTCAATCATATCAGATTTCGGTTTCTGGTGACTAGATGGGAATTTTCTACTCAGTTGAACCAAAGCTTTACACTTTCATTAGCTCACATTCTCTGTCATGACACCAGTGCCCTCTCATCAGATCGAAGGCTGAGCTGAGTGGTACCGACAGACAGAGGCACATAAAAGGAAACTGATGAAAGTGCTAAATGTTTGCCTTCTGGGTAAAAGCTGCATGTGGCTTTGCTGACCACTGATTTCCTTTATCTTGTTCCAAGAAATGGGAGTGTGTCTTGTGTTCAATGTACATATACTAATAGCTTCGATTTAAACCAAATTTGATTTTTAATTTGTTTTCAGACAGCACAAATTTTTCCTGAGCTTGAAAGAAAAAAAAATATTTGCTTTCTTTCAGAGAAATCAACCAGGGTTCTGAATTTAAAAGATTAAAGGTGGAAACCATAACTATGTAACTGAATTTTCACCTTCTGTACCACCATCAGTCAAACATCATTCACTGTAATTTGTTAGAATCATTTGATTTCTTAACAAGCAAGGAAGCTTGATCAGGTGATACTGGAAGATATTTATTTTAATAACAGTTGAGTTTATAATCTATCTGTGTTTCTGAGATTTGGTTCAGACTCAAAATTGACCTGAATGAATTCAAGCTGAACTGTGAAATTACATCTGAGGACATCAACAATTTGAATAACTGTTTCTGTGTGAATCCTAGTGCAAGAATAAAAAAGTCAAAATACTATAATCTGCACTGGTCTGATCTGAGAGAGTCACAGTTGAAATCCCTATTTCATCTCTAGATGAATAAGTATTCGAAATCCTCTCAGTAATCCATTTCTTGTTAAAATTAAAGCCTCAATTTGATCACAAAACCAGGTATGTATATAAAAAATGAATAAATGATTAAGATAATCATATCATATAAACCTCTGAGTAATTTTGTAAATCTGAAAATCAAAATTATTCTGACTCATTGAAATGTACTAAAAATCTGGCAGACTGTAAAATTCATCACGACCACAAAAACTGTTCTTCCTGGTAATACCTACACAAATAGGAAAAATTAATGAATAGTATCATAATATTAGAAAGATCTATGACAGGAAAATATAAATTCAATGCATTATAAAATATAGTATAAAATATTATTATTGTAATATTTTTGAACAAAAATAAAAGAACAGCTCTTTATTCAATATATAAATATTCAGTGTTCACCTAATCCTAATTTTTAGGGTAATTTCCTGTTTTCAGAATAATACTTAAAATATGAGTAATGAAAACAATAACACACAGTGCACAATACTAACAGATAATGGCCATTTTAAGTTTCCTTTTCTTATTTTAGTCTATGTTACACATAGCTATTCTGAGCTCAATACAAGTCAAACAGGAAGATGCGAGGGCAAGAATTCAACCTGACAAATTATTCTCAGCTTTGAAATCTCTTGGAGATACACACATTCACAGCAGGAACATGTCAAGCTAGCAGAGTTTTGAGACCAGTTTCAGAGAGCCAGACTTGAGAGTTACTTCTCATCTGAAGAGTGGTGGTCATGGCACAGATCTGGCATAGAAAAAACTGTCTAATCCAAGTTTTCCTATTGCTAGCTACCATCTGTGCACAAATATGTGACTCCCAATATTTTAATACAGTTGAACGTCCATTTTTTAAAGTTCTGTTCTTAATAAAGAATGTTGTCAGATTAAATTGCAATGAAAGACAAGTGATCTTTTATGGTTATGTGCATAGTATTTTATGCTGAAGTGTGATGTTGATATTTCAGAAGCTTACCAAATAACTGTGGTAATTTTGATTAAGCTTTTCTACAGGTTTCCTGAATTCCCCATTCTGCGCGTGCAGAAACAAGACCTTGGTTCTTAACACAAAGATTTTTGAATCCTGTGAAACATTGTATCTATATCATAGAAAATAAAAGGAAGTTACCATTTCAGGCATTATTCAAGATGTGTTCTATTCTCATACTTGATAATGTGATGCAGAATATGAGAAAAATCCAGATAGCTCCAACAGACAACATACATGTTTTAGGTAACATTTTAGAATGCAGAGTTAATTTCACTTCTATCAGTTTCTGAAATTCTCCAAAATTCTCTCATTTGCCTAAGCAGGGGAGATTCAGCTGTAACATTTTCATCTGACTTAATATACTTGTAAGATTATGCATTTCTTCATATTGCTATACAGTTACTTTGTTGACTTTTTCTTATGAGTTTCCTTTTCCAACTAAAGTATTCAGACAAAAATAGTTGCTTTATGAAAATTTAGAATATTGACAGAGCACAAGAACAAGTGCATTTTATTAATTCTGTCAGGAATCTTATAAAATTGTTTGTAAAATAAATAACTTTAAATGTATTAAATTCTAAAGGCCCCAAATAAGATTTAAATTCTATAATATAAAAATATACATGGGTAATGAGTGCAAACGAAAGAAGTCTCATTCTGTCATTAATACACTGTATATATTATGCTGGTTGACAGTGTTCTTAATATCTCCATTATACCCATTACATTTTTATCTTTTTTAAACAAAAAGAATAGCTGAAATACTCTTAAAAATTAATGCCCAAATTTATCCACTGCTCAAGTGCTTTTTAAAAAGCCTCTGATAAACAAGATTTATGAGACTGGACATGCTTTGCCCTAATTTTGTAATGTTTTGTTTCACTATAGTAATTTCATTCACTGGTGTCTCTGGTCTTCCTCACCCCTTGAACTTTTTACCGTTTAATCGGGCAAATGCTGGCTTAGAGTAGGTTCAAATTGCTTTGTTCTACATTTAAATGCGAAGTTTGAAATGAACAGGGCTGATTATCATTTCTCTCCATACACAGCCCTGAGATTGAGTAAGTTGTCTCTTTGCCTCTTAATCTTCAATTCAAATGTCTGGAAACGGGAGGTTAGGCAGAAGTGGGAAGAAAGTGAAGTGATGTAGACATAACACTTGGCAAGATCTTCACTTCAAACCTGGCCACAAAATCACAAAGGAAAACAAAGCCACCCACAATTTTCAAGGTTCTACCACCTGCAAAATGTAAGTATTTTTGTTTCTTCTTGAATTTTAACATCAGAGTGATTGCTCTTTCCCAAGGTTCACAATAAACCCGTGAGCCATCAAACTGCATATTTCACTGAAGTGCAGCCATCTTGAATATATTGTAGCCCAGGGATGTCAATAAAATTAATGTAAGACACTGCATTTACTCTATTTCATGTGAAAATGTTTTTAAAACAAATCTATTTCAGAAGAATGTTTTTTCGTTCACTTTGGGCATTAAGAAATTAACTCACATGTCATTTTATGTCTTTTGCAAAGGGTAAAATCTAATGTCAGGGTGTGCGTGAGTGCTGTAAATGCTGCCATTTTCCAAACTTGATATTATTAATCGGGACTGTCAAGTTTAGGTCAAGCGTTTATACACATTGTGCCTCCGTACTTCCAGTGTTTCAAACATATCTGTCATGCACAGCAAATGCACAGTGCAGCACAATCTATGGCACTGAGAGGCAAACATGAAATCTTTCAGCAGAAATGAGCCAATGCTTTTACCTCATTTATCTGAGCTGCTGCTTTTACCTCATTTATCTGACCTGCCACCATTTTTAATAGCAATTTCATTTATTTGACAGCTGCATACAATTTCTAAATAAGCAATTTCCTTGAATTTGCTGATTTGCAACATTTTTTTAAATAGTTTTTTTTTTTTTAATTTTGGTTTCCTTTTCCTTTTTTTTTAAACACCTTTTATATTATACAGAGACAGAGGAGACAAGTATAGAGGTGTATTTTTAAAAGAAAATATATTTTTAAATATACACTATATTTAATGTTAAATTAAAAATATTGCTGGAATGGTGTTATGTTAGCCCTCAGGCATATGTGATTTCAGCATTTAATTAACTCTGGAGTCCTGCTATAAGTGGGGCTTATGTGCCTGTGTAAAGTTCAAGGCAGCCAGGCTGAATCCATAGAAGAAAACTGCTTGGAGGAGCTGATGTCCTAGAGAAGTCTGCCCTATCTGAGGCAGACAGACTTTATCACATGGCTACATGTACTAAATTAAGAAGTGGGGAAGTTCATCTAAAGTGCACAGATTAAAATTTTCAATAGGCCCAAAAATGACTCTAAGGCATGAATGAGCCTGTCACTTTTTCTCTGCCTCTTCAGCAAATGATGGATTCACTATATGCCCATAACATAACCCCTGAGATATGCCTGGCTTCATTGGTTATTCTTCATTCTCAGTCAAGCTGAAATAGAGGCTGTGGTTAAACAAATCTGCTTTTATGGAGCAAAGCACTGTGAAATGGAGCTGATTATGGCCTGACACATTGAATTAGACTGTTGTGTAAAGCAGTGCTGATGATTCCATTGTTTCAGGTTCCTATTGGCCTGCCTGAGCCTTTCCTTCTCTCTCAAGCCACACACATTTCTTTTTTCCCTTAGCTTTAAAAATCCTTTTTAAAAATTTATTTACTGTTTGTAACTGACTCCACAATAGAATATAATTTATAGGTCTCTTTAATAAGAAGTTTAGTGATTAATGTATTAAGGGAAGAGGATCACACATTTCTCTCTAACTATTCTCAAAGACAGATTGCATTATAACAACATTACAGTGACATATATAATCACTTCTAATTTCATTTATAAAAAAGTAAAAGTGTTGGCTAATTAGGGTCACTGGCTAGCAACATCTAGTTGCCTGAGCCAATGATCAGAGCCCAAGATATACTGAGTTCCATGACCTCATGTTACTGAACATCTTTTTTAGCTCTGGAGAAACAAGCAACACTTAAGCTTTCTACTTAATTTTCAGTCTTTTAAGTTATTGGTGTTGATTGAACTTGGCAATGAGATCCTTAATTTATTTCCTGTGTTTGAACCTGTTTGCTACTCTTTCTATATTGTTCCAGTTGGGCTGAAAAAATGAGTACTAATAGATTTCCAAATGTAGAATTTTTATTAGTATATGAAACATATCCCACCTTCTATGTCTCCATCCAACTTAGAAACCTCAGTTGTTGCTTATTTGCTTAGTTTTCATCACTCCCAGCGCATTTCATCTGAAAACCTCTTAATCCTTCTAGGAAAATATTTTTGGATAAGATACCCAGGACTGCTCAGTCTTTGAAATGAGAGAACTATATGCCAATGCTGCAGGCACTGAGTCACTGCAAGACTCATCCAAGATACAAAATATAGTGCCTTTCACTGCCATGACTAATTGATACTGGTACTTGAGTTAACTAGCTTAAACCTAGCTTGAGTACATCTGTGACCTATTGCAGTCACCATTGTTAGAGATGTAACTCTAGACCTACAGTAAAGTTTAATGCTTTAAAAATATGTCATTCTTTGTTTCTATACACATTTACACATTCAGGTGTATTGACTTCCATACTCACCACAATGCATTAGAGCAATGTTTTCACTGAGCTAGCCATAGGCATTTAGACATTTCAACTCCTTCCATCATTTCATTGTCAATGAATAACCAGTATAAAAAAGAACCTATGTTTAAATGGGTTCGGATTTTGAGTATACTGAAAAATGATTTATGATGTACATTGAGTTTTGTAGGCTCTTCAGGTTTCAAAAGAACCTTTGAGCAGGCCACAGTTTTGGTATTCTTCCTGTATGTAAACCAGGAATTTATTTCTAGTCATTGCCTATTTATGTAGGATTCATTTCTAATAATACTTCCACAGGCTCTTCTCCTCAACCTAAATGTTGCTTAAAAGTACGAGTAAATTATCCTAAAATGGTGCAAAATAATGAAGATAAGGAAATGGGGAAAAAAAGTCTTATATTTCTAGAAGAGACTGATAGGATTTTAGTCCCATACAGAATATAAGACTGGGGCCAGTGTAGAGTTAACAGTTCATACAGATGGGTCAAAACTCTCTGCACTGTTCAAGTGCATCCCGGTCGCCTGATGGAAGGTGCTGACTCCATAGAAGTGGAGGCAGGGAAGGTGAGAGGTGCTGAAAACCAGCAGGTTTGATGCACGCTGTGGCAGTCCCCACGGCTTAATGGCAGTGAATAAAGTAGATACCTACATGCTGTCCCCTTGGTACCATTTCTATGCTACCTGTGAAAAGAGACTCCCTTTATTTATTTATTTATTTATTAAATACAGAATAAAGCAAGCTTTATTTTTATACGAAAACTGAAACAGCATGAAGCATGGAGATATAAGCACTTCCACCAGAGAAAGATCAATACCATAAAGTTCAGCTATTCAATAAATGCAAATGAAATTATATAGAAATTGACAGAAATATCTGGGTTTATTTATCTTTAATTATTTAACTTTTTTTTCTTAGCTTTTGTTTCTTTTATCTTGACTGAATTATATGGTTCTATATCATCTGCAAGCTCTTCTACTCTCTCTTTACATTTTGTCTTGTAATTCATTTGGTGTGTCTGTGTTCTATGAGGGCTACCTTACCAACTCAAACAACTGCTTCTCGGCTTGGCAGGAATCTCCTGTTGGCAGCATGAAAATTCTGCATTACTGAAAGCCAGAGTGAAGCCAATTTGCTCAAAGCTTCTCATCAAGCAAAGAAAACTAGTCTCGTCACTCTAATATAGTTTCAAGTGTAGTGGATTTTGCCAGTAAATAAGTAAATTGCTTCTCACTAGAGGCAAGAGACCTGTCAAAGAGTATCTCCACAAGGAAAATACTCATTTCACCTCATGATTTGCAGTGGAGGAAATTTTTTTCTTTTTTATTTTAAGAACTTATTCTTACAAAAATACACATTGATAGCAAAACACATGTGTTCTCTCTTCATAAATAGTGTGGGCAACAGATGAATTATTTACGTTTTCACAAGTTAATAATTTTTATATATTCCATAGTGAGTCTAGAACTCCAGTTCTTATATATTCAACATAAAGTTTTCACGAAAGTCTGTGTGTAGGAGAAAGGCTTTAGCCACATATTTGAATGATGACACTTTGCTTTCTCTTCTGCAACATATTGAACAATTTTTACATTTTGAACCCTGTTCTGGATAGAAACACTGAATTTAATTTGCTGAAAATCAATTTTATTCTGGACTTCTTTGACTCCCCTAGGAAGACTAGGCTTTGTGCATACCTCTTAAAACAAGGTTTAAGTAAAGGTCCAAATAAACTCTTACCATGTGATCAAGTATTTATTATGACAAGCAAGTACAAAAAAGTCCTATTACTCTGAAAAATGTTATTCTGTAATATTTTAATTTACTTTATTCAACGGGTCCATTGTATTAAGCATCTATTTTAAGCCATAAAACAGATTAGCTATGAGCTGCTGTTGCAGCCCTTACAACTTCAATGCATGTGCAAGTGGCAGGATAATTAGTTACATACTTTTTGGCAGCAGCATTATATGTTGCAATATTGTGTAGCAGTTTCATTACGCTATAACAGTGCAGGTGATCAAAGAGTCAAAATAGTTGTTGGTTTCAAAATAAACAGAAAAGGAAGGTCACATAGTTGAAGGTCACAACGTTGATTAATAATCTGATCTTTCAGTAGTCTGGGAATACAGAGGACTTCTGAAATTCCTTTAAGATTTTGTATCTAATGTTAGTTAAGGGAGCTCAGTAGAATGTTTTTCAGTGACTTTTACTGAAGCGGTACCAGGCTCCAAATCTATGGTGGAATGCAGTCCATAGTGCATTTTTATTTATTTCAGCATCAATGCATTAAAAAGACTTGAGGGAGAAGGGACGGGGGGAAGGGAAAAAGGTAAAGAACTTATCCCTGAACTGCTGGCTTAAAAATATGTTCTGGTGTGTTAAATATATTTATATCCTGGTCCCATGTGCCCATGTTTTCAATTTCAACAGTAATTATTTATATGAAGCTTTTAAATAATTAAGTACCAACTGAGCTGTATCTATCCTTGATACTAAATTCATGCAGTCAAATTCAGTGCAACCTCTTTACCTTCAATCTGCTTTATGGAAACCCATTGTGAAGGCAGCTAAATGGGATTCCACCTTTGCTAGTTACACATTTCTTAAACTCATTATCATTAATAGCTTAACAGCCTCCAAACTGTTACCTTAATCTTTTTTATGTCAGTGAGATATTCTCAAACTGTCAACATTTTACAACCATTATACACATTAGAAATCACTATATTTTGAATCATGTCCAATTAATGGAAGAAATAATTACGATATTACCTTTAATTGAATGGAAAATGTTGACCAGGTTTCTTCTATTTTTCCTTTGGATGACATTTATATTAGAAGTGCTCTACACAAACACACAGATTTAATGTAATGCATCCTCTTAAAAATATTTAATAGTCATAATGAAATTTTCAGGTGAGTTTTCCATTATTTGCTGTTTTCAAAAATATTCTTCCTATGTTATATGTGCTTATAAAGAATATGGGATGTCTTGCTACACTGTGGACAGCGTGGGATATTAGGTAACAAAACTTCATATTCATTTGCTACTTGTGTCTTCCACATTAGTTAGAATCAATGCATATTCATGTGCACAGCACACACATAGAGGAAGGTAAGAGGATCCTTTTAAAATACCCACTTCTCTCCACTGAGCTAGCACAACTACACCTTCAGATTTGATACGATACTGCACAATGGAATTAATCCTTCCACACTGATTTGACGGCAAATAGAGGATATTCTAAGATGCCCTCCAAAAGGCTAAAAAGTCTGTGAAAGATGTGAATTTTAGGCATTGAATTATTTTATTAAAGCGTTAAGATAGAAGTGCATTTTCGTTATGTATTTGAGCATGGTAGGGGTAGTGACTTTACCAACACAGACAGTGTTTCAAGTGTGAGAAACCATGAAAGGAACTAGATGTCTGAAGGCATCTGGAATGAAAGATTTCCTGTCAAGAAGAGATTAGATATTTTCAAGAAAAGATAAGATTATTCACTTCTCTAACACACTTAGCTGAATAACAGTATGAAATATTTGATTGCCTAAATTTCTTGGAAAACAGCAGCAAAGAATCTTCGAAGCTATTTCTGCACAGCCCCCTTCTGACCGAGTACATAAGTTTAAAGGTAATGAGAAGGAGAGTCTACATGGCTAAAGGCAAGATCAGAGTTCATCAGAGGTTCAAGTGCTGATGAACAAGCCCTTTAGCCCTCTAAGATCCACTTGTTAAAGGCAGAAAAAGTCACCAGCCATTTGAGCTAAACCTGTGATACCTGCCAGAATTTCCTTCCAAATTCTATTCACTTTAATATTTTCACACTGAAGCTAAGAAAACTGAGATTGGAGCACACATGTGAAAGCCACTGAGATCTAGGTGCAATATAATTCAGAAATGTGTTTATCTGATAGTGAAGCCTGACAGGAAATAAGAAAAAGATGATGCAAGCTAACAAGAAACTCAAGGAACTGCCCTATAAATAACCTTTTTTCTTCTTCTTTTTTGTGTAGATTTCTTTTTCTGTAATGTTAATCGACTAAGCTAGTGGATCTCATAAAGTTTAGGAGAGTCTACTGATCACCTGTATGCAGTTAAATTTTAATGATTTTCTGTGAAATCTCTGCTGGGTAACAAAACGGCATCATAAATAAAATAAAAACACTTAAAAGTGAACATAATATGGGTTGTTGCTTTACAATTGATGTCACATCATATGATAAACAGATACATCAAACAAGTCATTAGTATGGCTTTTTTTTTCTCCTATTACTATGTAGAAAGGATTTCAGTCTTCCTTCTGTGTGATGTTAATTCAAGTATTAGGAATACTCTACATCTTTGAAAGTAAACTAACATTAATGAAGTGTAATTGTAATTAAAATTACAATAGCATTTTCAGAAATGCTATTTTCAGATTTATGTTTTGAAGAGCTCTTATGCTAATACAACTTTCAAACCTCATTACTTTCTTATGCCATCAATAGGATTATTAAAGAAAAAAGGAAAAAAAATAGTGGAAGACCTATAAAAATTCTGGTTTTCGGTACATTAATCAAGAGCTTCTTCTTTGCCTATCTCTCTCTCTCTGTCTCCCCCCTTATTATTATTATAATTCTTTTTTTTTTTTTTATACCAGTTCATGTCTAGGTCAAATCAAGTTCATCTATGTCCACTAGATTATTCCAGTTAAAAGGAAAGACAAAGATTAAAGAGTATGGTAAAATACCTTCCAATCTGCCATGGATGCAGTATTTAATATAAAAGTCAGGTGACACGACTGCATCTAGGCTGTGGTAGCTAACCTAGAGACCTCCGGGTGTTGAGCTGGAAGAGATGAAGTCTGATTTTGACTTCGTCGTATAAACAGAATGTCATCCACCCATCAAAATTCCACCCACAGTGAACCCCCAGCACAGTTAATGATTATAATCTTCACATTTAATCATGGGAACACAGTGACAGGCAAACAAAGGTTAGCTAAACTGACAGTGCAGGCTGTTTGAATGGAAAAGGGGAACTTCACAAGTTTTATTTTAAAATGTGTATCCTCTTTCTGCAGTACTTTTCAGCTTTACACCAGAAGAGTGTACAAAGCCTGGCTGCTCGCAGAAATTGGCAGTGTGCATAATTAACCTTTAAACTGCAGATAGACTGGAAACTTTGATGCTTTCTTTAAAAGAGTTGCTATGCCAATACTACTTTCAAGGTTAAGTTAAGCTAAGGGCACTTAAAAGGTAAGGGAAGAATTACTGCACCAACATGTCAAAGTGTCAGACAGGAAAAATGTCATTTTAGAAATGACAGTTATTTTTTAGTGATGCTCTTTTTAACTTACGTTAAAGGACAGTGACAAGTTACTTAGAACAATATTTCAAGGTACACTTTATTCTCTGTACAGTTTGTTGCTCATAAAACCGTGTGGATTCTTTTGTGCTTTTTCATCTTTCCACTGTGATGTCCAGACTTATGAGCAAATGCATGTACTTCAAACTTTCTTATATTAAAAGTATATATTCACTGGTCTTTTAGGCATGCATGCAGTAAAGGTATTCCATTTTTGTATGGAATAATGAAAAAAAGTGTAGTAATTGATATTTACAGACAAAACAAACCTAATTTAATCCCTGCAGAAAAAAAAAAAGTGATTTTTGCATTAAAGTATTCACCGTAAACTGATCATTTAAACAAATACTCAGTTGCTCTTTAAAATATCCTGAGCTATTGTATTATTTTTGATGTTCTTCAAGGGGCACTCTTTCCTATGTACTGTTAATAGAAAATACCAATACAATAAATTCACACTAAGATGATAATACAGTTTGTATGCAACTCTCACTGCTTTTGCAAAATGCTCAGCTGAATTTTTCAAGTAAAAATACAATCTCAAAAGAGCAACAAGACACTCAAGACATGAAAGATTGAGCTCACCTGCTCCAGGTGAGCTCCAAAGTGGTTTCCACAGCCCAGGACTTGGGATCTTTCGAGTCACGGGGGCTCTCCAGCCTGCAAGACCCTCTGTCTCATACGCTTTCTTTGCCACTGGTAGCACAGTGTGTTGAAGGCCAACATCTCCTTATGCTTTCCAGTCAGACACACAGAGCAGGATGAATGCATCACTGGTCATACATCTGTGTCACTGATGCCTGTGAAATGTTGAAATTTCTAACCTCCTAAACCTGCCAGAAAAACAGGCAGGGGAGGAAAATATGGTTGGAATTTGAATAATTATGGCCTAGCTAAACAGGGTCTGACAGAAAAACAGTGTCTTTCTGCAACACCAAGAAAGGACAAGCAAGTCATTAAGAGAAGGATAAGAACACATTGTTATGAAGTGAACCTGAATGCCTTCAAGCTGAATCTTAGATGTTTCATAGTCATAAGCATGGTAAGGAACAGGAATACCCCTCTAGGTAAAGAAAAAGCAAAATAATATAAAATTTTTGGATAGTTTGTTTTTTTAAAGTATAACTGTGAATGACAGCACTAGCTGAGAGTAAAGAGTATGACCAAGGTCCCTTAGATCCCTGTTTTGCCATGTAATGAAATAGCAGTTCAAGTCTAGTTGAAGACTCTCACCACTGGTCGAAACTAAGCTGAATGGATCCAATACGTAGTAAATTGGTTTCTTTTATCTTTTGTCAATTTAAACTGTTAAAATGTAAGATTGAATTCTTTATTGAATGGCTGTTTCTGTCATGAGTTCGGAGTAAAAAAAAAAAAAGTAAAGATCTACAGAAAACACAAGCAGAATTTTTATGTCCTCTGTCACAGAAGATTTGCTCTGCTAGCATGAATTTAAATTCTCCTTATATATTGATGCTGACTTCCATGGTGACTAATTTAAAGCCGAATATTAGAGGTCTATGTTCTCTTTCCTACATTTAATTTCAGATACTCTTCTGTGTTGTGGTTTTATCTCTCAACATTCTGTAAGAAAGAGAGCCTCTGTAAGAGAGGTTTTTTGAGAATACAGTGAGTAACATTGTTCTCTATAAATAATTTCTTCCAAGCTTCCATTTCTTCCTTTTTTATTTTGTAATCTTTTTATGGTTGGAAAGAAACTATTTCCACAGTTTACACTCTCAGAATAGCAGAGAGCAACCTACCCTACGTGACAGTCACAGGGAGTGCATACACTCATTGGGCTAGAGAGGACAAATATATATGCAGTCAACCCTTGCAAGCTCCCAACAATGTATTACATACTGAATAGAGTACAAAACAACTGAAGACTGGATTTACGTGTTGGAACTGTGGGGTGCTTTGTCACACAGTTGAAAGCCAAAAAGGAAAACAGGAACTAAATATTAAAAAATTGCAGTTTCAAACTTAGCACTTTTCTATAAAAAGTAGTACATTTTAGGTTCACTTGCACACTTAAAGTGTTCTAGAATTTATAGGCGCAAAGATACAGTTCTCACAAGGACTATTTTTCATGGTTATCTGCTAAACCATTGCTCTCAGAAGGAGCAATCAAGCCCCCCATTTGCTTTCCAAGATAAATGTTGGTCTCTTTTTGAGTTGCAGCACCAGCGCAGTACCAGGGACCACCGCACTGCTTTAAACGGTAACCACCTATTATTGTCATTAAACTTTATTATTGTTGGGGCGGGGGGGGGGGGGGGGGGGCCAC
>VZRQ01002660.1:476230-563155 GCA_013397975.1 Machaerirhynchus nigripectus | reverse complement strand
GCACCGCGAGGGGCAGCGGCGGAGGAAGGGGGAACGGCCATGGCCAAGGCCGCTCCTCCTCCTCCTCCGAGGACTCAGTAGTTGCATAACAAACACAGCAGTGCAGCGCTTGGAGGCGCTCGCCAGGGGCCTGTCAGTGAAAGTACGACTGAGATTTGTTTCTCTCCCTGGTTTCAAGCAGAGAGAGCTTCAAAAGATTCGGCTGTCCCCTTTCCAGAAAGGTGACTTTCCGTGTTGCTTTAAGAATTCGTGTGCCCTTAGGAATTTTGGATCGGTTTTTTTTTTAAGTCACCCGGCTGCCACAGTGACTGAGAGCTCCCCTCTCTCCACTCCCAAGCATGGGAAGGGGAGTCAGGCCGGCTGGCTCCTCGGGACTGCATCTGTTTCCTGTGGCTTTTTGATGCCTTTTTTTATGCTCAAGCCTCACCAGGGCAGGGGGTAAGAGAAGTTCAGGGGCGAGATCTGTGCAGCACGGCTGACTATGCACAAGAACAGCTTTGGTTTTCTTACGTCGAGTTTTCTGAGGAGCAGAAACACGTGCCTGAGCAGCAAGTTACTGAAAAGCACAACAGGAACACACAAACAGTAAATGAGAAAAGGTGGTTTCACACTAACATCTGCTGTTACTGGAGTACTGTTCTTCCTTGAAGTTTCATTTCCCAGAGATACCTATACAAGCTGCTTAATCTTTATGTCCAACAACAGCTCCCCTCATAGGGAGCATATGGACTACCAGGGATTCCAGCTTTTTGTCCAGAGCAATTAGAGGAACACTGATTGATGTAGAGCAAACCCAACTGACCCATTTACAGACAAATTCTATTGGTGTGTGTGGTGGCTTAAGGGGGAGATGCATTGGTTTCTGGGCCAAAACCAACAAGCAGCAGACTATTCGTATTAAATGACATCAACTTGCTTATTAGTTGTCTTAGCTTCCAATTCTGATTGTCATGGCTGCTGTTTCAGAGTTCTCTAAATAAAGAAACACCCTGTCCTGACAGGGAGACCTATCATAAATTAATATACTTAGCAATAGAAAATTGTTCAAGTATTTGGCAATAACTTCTTAAACACCTGTCCTTTTACCAATGCACAGCAGATGTCTACTTACATGGTGCCTAAAGATGCACATAAAAAAGAAAAATACTGGAAAGGAAATGTACCTCAAGGATTACCCAAACAGCAGGTGGCTGTTCTTGCACCTCCACAAAAGTCTGTTAGCTTTGTTTTATAAAAATTAAATCATTTACACATCACTGAAATACAGACAAGCACGTACAAATGAAATACAGCATTATGCACAGTTTTGCAAGATTGCAGATTACTCAGCTGTACCTACAATGTCCTATTTAGAACAAGCTCCCTAACAGGTGGTGGAAGCTGTATTCCTCCCTTAGTTCCTCACTGCCGTGGCAGCTGTCCTGCTCTGGCAAATATAGTCATCACTGCTTTAGCTGTAATACCTCTTTCCTCCCTCCCCCAAAAGGTGTTACTTTTTTGGGGAATACTTATGACCCATTTAAAAAGGCAGCTAAGTCTAATTTTGTATATGAAAATGCCATTTCAAGTAAATTGAAGAACTTTCATTTATAAATTAAAGTGAAATCTGCTTTTCAGCTTAGCACTGTTCACTGTTGGAAAAATTTGTGAACCATTTCAGTATGTCTAAAGCCTAAAATTTCCTTAAGTCTCCTTGCAGTCTCCTTGCCGAGAAACCTCACCATAGGTTGTGGCAACAATCTATCTTCCAGTAGGTTTATGTGACTTCAGTACTCAAGCATACGCATTTGTGTAAGCTGCCATTGCCACTGAACAAAGAGACACTGAGGAGTTTCACCATCATGGAAAAGTCCTGAAACACCTGTGAGCAACCAACTGCCTCTTGTTATACTTAATAGTCTTATTGCTATCATAGTAGTTTGTGGTGGTAATAGACAAAAAATACCTTTATATTAAGCCATTGACAAAAGGGGAAAAATAGGCTCTCACAGGACTGTTTCAAGCAAGATGTGAAGTTACCCTCTTAGACAACTCCACCAAAAATCCTTTAAAAATATATTAAAAATTAAAAGCCCTCCATGCTTCTCAATTCAGCAAATCTGAAATAGCTGCAAATGAAAGCCACAAAAGCATCTTCCAACTAGCAAGGGACCCACTGGAGCTCCTGATGATGCCAGAAGTCCTGATGGGCACTGTGATGGAGGCCAGCTTCCAGTAGTGAAGCCTGTTCGTGTCCTCCCCACAGAGATCATGTGGAAACTTCCAGCACTGAAGAGTTTAAGGTAGTCACTGAAGCTTTCACACGACCCATTCACCTACACATTTCAATGTGTGGACATTCATTGTACCTCAGAATAAACTAACACCACATGTGCTGAAATCCAGTTAATCTGGATTTTCAGAATTTTCTATTTGATTTTAGCAGACCTGTTACTAAATAGGCAAACTGAACAGTTCAGACAAAAGGTCAAATCCTACAAAGCTTGAAAAGAGGAAGGGAATCAGAGCTGCTGAGTGAGATATCCATAGTTTGCTTTACAGAGAGGAAGCCAGAGAAATCCAAGTGTCAGTGAAGCAAAGTGCACAGACATAGAAGCAGCTCAGAAATGGCATTTACAGATGCACAGAGAGACAGGATCCACAGGGTATGGAACACTATAAAAAGGGAGTTAGGGCAGAGCAGTAAGCATAGAAAGGAGGAGGTTAATACAAACCTAGTGAACAATCTTTCACGGAGTTAAGGGTGACCAGGAGCTGTGCTGAATTCCGGCTCTCCCTGAGAAGCAACCACAGAGGAGGTGGTTGGTGGTGACTGGGGAACTTCTCCCACCTGCACTGCAACTACCATGGAGAGGTGCAGCCCTGCTCCCTACACACCTCTCTTCAGATGCACGGTTTTGAAAAACAGGACTGTATGATTTGCACAACTGCATACAAAGATAAATGTTAAGAGTTGAGGAAAATTTCCTTTCCTCTGCCTCCCTGAATGCTGCTGTGCAAGGGTATTGGTTTGGATTCACAAGTTTGCCAGTTTACAGCTTCATCACTGCTTGTTATTTAGTGACCAAATGACTAAAGTGCAGGAAAGAAAAGTCACTTCCAAACCACACCGATGGGGAAGACCACTTGATGACAAGTCCATAGAATTATTCACTCCTGGAAAATTATCAAAGCTGGAGCAAGTGGTTTACCTTGTGTTGGATACAGCTAGCTAAATAACAGAAACCAAAGCCAAGAATCAGTCATGGAAATTAGCACTAAAGTATCAGTTTTCCCTAGATTCAGATTAGGACCTACTCTACAAGTTGGTGATAACATTTTATTAGTAGCTACATTTATCTCCTCTTTCAGCAACGGTGAGCAGCTAAGAATTTAGACTATTAAAAAGTGTAAACATTGCAGAATTTTCCTTTAACTAGTTTCTCTACCACATTTTAAGTGAACTAACAGAAGGGCTTAAGTCAAAGGGAGAGGAGGTGTATGATTTTAATAAACATTTTTCTTATTAAAATCTTGATATAGTTTAAATATACCATACAGAGGAAAAAAAGCTATTTATAAAGCTACATACATATTTCAAGTCAATGACGACAGCATATATCATTCTAAATTCCCTCTCTGCTTATCAGAATGCCTTGTGTGTGTATATATGGTGAGCTACTGTGCTATCTGCATAATTTTTGTCTAGCTATACATTACAGGACTTAAAAAATGTTTAAGCTATATACAGAAATATATATACATATAACATATATTTATATGTTATACATACACATACACTTATATACATATACACACAATACATATATATATACACAGTACTTTACATGTATATATGGCCTTTCATCCAAGGGCCTTGGTTACTTCTTAGTACATCAGGCCTCACAAAGCTTTGTGAGGGAGGGAGCTTTATTTTACAGACTGGAGATTTGATGCCTATTCTAAACAGTTTCTTTTGTTGCTTTCTACTAACTTTACACATTTCAGTTAGAGGCAGTTTTGGTAGTGGAAATAATCACAGCAGTTTGGTATCCAGGCATAAGGTAGATGTTGCTTTGTACCTTTGTAACTTACCCTCCTAAGAGAACAGCCATTCCAGCATGAATTTTCTCTATACTAAAATGCCTTTACCTAGATTTGTGAGGCTGTACTGCTTTTTATTTTTTAGCATAGTAAAATCTAATACAATTTTGAACTTAAGATACACTGGAGGTCACAACAGGAAATCTAGAACAGACTCCAATCCTCGTACATTGAAACTATCCTTTTCTAGGATGATCGATTTAGAGGAAGTATTAGTACATGCAGAAATAATTCTACATCTATTTATTTATCTGCAGTTTAAATAAACAAGCCTGGAATAGTCCGCCTTATTTAGGAAACAGGACTTTCATTTTGGCAACTGGTTATCAGAATTTGTGGTATCAACTGTACTCCATACCTCTAGCAACTAAATAAATGATGGAAACAGGCTTTTTTGAAAATCTGATGTAGGTAACTTCTGGTCATCCTCAATCTAGCTGACAGAAAGGAAAACCCAATGGAGAGCTCTGGCAAAGGAGAGTTCCACTGGGATTTTGATGGAACATTACTTCAGCTCTTCCCAACAAAAGGGAGGAAAAAAAAATCACTAACATGGTCTAATAGGGTTGGAGAAGCAAGAAAGAAGGAGATCTTCACCACCACAAAAGCTCCTATCCCTCAAAACTTCAGTCTGCTAAGCTTTCAGAAATTTATTTTGACACAGAAAAAGTAGCTCCTTTCTTTATTAATCAATTTCTAACTCTCAAAAATCTCTCAGTGTTGCTTTAAGAACTTTGGGGTTTTTCTAAGCCTTAGGGAAAAGAAGTCCTAGATTATGGTCAAAGACTGCCCTCCCCAAAAGCAACCAACCACTTCAAAAGTGAACATACAGTAGAACTCACTACTATGAAGTTGAGAATTTATTCTATCCTAATTGCCTTGAGATTTTTCAGAACAAGCCACTTTTCCTTCAAACCAATTCTGTAAAAAGGAGGGGTTGCCTGGCCCGTTTCTTTCAGGATTCTCTGCTAACTGTAAAATGTGGGCTAAATGTCTTCCGTATGTCAATTTTTCAGCTACAAAATTCAGATTTTTAATGAACAACTATGTTTAGTGTATGCTGTTAGCTAAAGTATAAATGGCTAAATAAATAAAAACTATTGTTTCTTCAGTATAACTTGGTATTTTGTCTGTAATTTCTTTATTAAAAAACTGTAACAAGATACTTAAAAAAAGGCTAGATACAAAAGAAGTTAAGCAGCTCACGAACATTAAAGTTTTCCAAAAAATGTATCTTCAATAATCATGATCTTATAAACATTTTACAGTTACCAGAAAGTGCCCAGGCTGAGTTTACATAGTTAGATAATGTAGTACAAGTGTTGGGTTAGAACTGGTAGTGGAGCAATCTCCTGACTGTCTGTTCACTGTAACAAGGATACAAAAATGTTGATTGTGAACTATGAAATACTGTGCATTGGCCTCATCAAATATGTACAGGGAAAAAGAAAACCACTAAAGGTACAGATTACATGCAAAATATTAGTGATGGTATCTGATGTGCCAGAGTTCAATGCAATAGAACAAAAATTGCAATGAAAGTGGTTTCGTAAGTGAACGATCCCAACTCCGGGATCTAAGCTGTCAGGAACTTTTTACAAGTTCAATATACATGATACACAACTGCAGCCAACCACAAATTAAACACCATAAAAAAAAAGTTAAAAACACAGAACATACTTAATTTTTTATTTCGAAATTCCCTACTCCCTCTATACAAGAACCTTTGCTGAAACACTTTCCACAAAGGCAGCAGTGAATTTTCAGAACATTTTACATATTTTCCCTCAGCAAAAAGATAAATCACAGTGTAAATTATATTGTTCTGCTGTCATCTTTGGCTGGGGTTAGGTAAAGGAGTTACTGACTAGCAAACTGCTGCAATCACATATTGCTAGTGCTCCTTAGGCCTTTACGTTACAGATTTAGTACAGGAATGTTTGCATTTAAATCTTTGAAGTACCACCAGGGGTATGACAGCATTAACTTTCATAAACTTTTATAGACAAATGGAAAAATCTACAAAACTTAGCTAGTAATATTACACAGCAATACACACTTTTATACTCTACACAAAACCAAAATTCTTGGTCTTAATGGCGAGTAACAATTTTTGTTTCAAAATCTGCTTAGAGGAATAGAGTGGGACATAAAGGCGAGAAATGCAAGTGTTTGCTGTAGGAAGATGTTGGTCATCTGGTGGCCTTATTGTGATGGATGGCATAGGCTGGAATCCCTCCTCACTGGCGGGCAATGATGGACTTGAGGTCCAAAAGTAAACCTGAAAAAACAAGACAGCATTTAAAATTAAGATTTACAAGTCTGAGATTCATACTGCCTAGAAAATGTGTAGGGATAGGTTAAAAAAGAACCGCTCAGTCACAGCACGTTTGATCACACTATGTTCTCTTCAATATGCCAACTAAACTCCACACTCATGCTACTTGCTTCTGTAGTAGCTTCCTTCACTTCCCTTCCTCAACTGCTCATTCATAAAACTGATAAAAGCAGCACTCAAAACTATCCTGTATCAACAAATCCTCAGTAAATGAAATGTCCCCAAGTCCATCTGGGAAGGTGGTGACTGCTATCAATACAAATTGAATCAGGAATCTCTCACAAACCAGTTAGAGACTACAGAATGTAGTACTGGTACAGACAAAAGGCAGCAACAGAGAGTATTTGTTTTATAGTCTCAAGTGTGAAATACTGAGTCACCACCAAAGAGTAACCATAGATACTCCTTGAAAAATGTGCTCTAGGGCTTCCACTTTTCAGAGTACTGTTTCCTTTTAGTAGACTGTAAAGGAGAGAGTACCTTAAAGAGTAGGAAATTAAAAAGTTTGAAGAAGTCTACAACAAATCCAATTTACAGGTAAGTTTTTAAAAATTAAAACCCCTGGACAGTATATTGTTCTTGCATGCTTCTCATCTGTTACTCCTAAAGGGCTTTGAGAAGGACACGGTATCATTACTGACATCTTAGAGAAAGGACATATTGCCCTCAGGATACACAGAAGTCAGGTGAGTAGATGATCCATGAAGAGAACTCCACCTCAAAACCCTACCAGCCCACAACACAGCTGGTAACCACAGTTACTCATCTTAAGAGCAACTGTGCAGAGTAAAACTGTGCTTCTGTAAGAGACCTATGAACACGGAGAAGGACACACCATGCTTACTTTCAGTTACAAGAAGGTCTAAGATTCACACCTGATGTTTCCAGAACCAATAGTCCTACCCAACCCTACTACCCTGCTCTGCTACCTTAACTCTTCACAAGTCTCTGCAGGTAGACACGGTCAGAACAGCAATGACACTGGTTATTCCAATCCTTCTGCATGTTTCCAATGGGAATGGACAACTTACTAGGTCTTGTCTTTCCGTCATACTCATCTTCTCGACTATGGACCAAAACCAACGCTTGAATTGCAAAAGCTTCTCAGCATTTTCTCCTGTGTGAAATAAAAAGGTATATAATTCAACTGCTACACTGGACAATAACATTAAGAGATCTGTTTTACATGTGCTGCAAATTGGATCTCAGCTACAATCACACTCATAAGTCCTGATATTGGAGACTAGTGATTTCAAAACTAATAGCTTTGAATCCAAGGCTAGCACTGACATAACTCAGTACCACTCCCACTCCTCCCTCCTTACAAAAAAAGCCTAACTGCAGCTAAATGGAATTTAAAAACTATGCAAGAAGTTGTAGATTTGCATCCATCACATTTATAGTTCTAAAGTTAGGTCACAATTTTCACAAGAAACATATACTACCAATAAGACAATCCTTGTATTTAACATCTAGTGACAGCAAAGTTGGAGAACATGCTTTCTCCACCGTCTCTTAACTGAAGGTAAATATTTTCAAAGGAATGTAAAATAAAAATCCCAAGTAGTACCTTTATTACAGCTTTCACTGGCTTATTAACTAATGCCAGATTTGAAGAGATAGTTTAAGTTTAATGCTGGTAACTACTCCACACAACAGTGTTAAGTTATCCCTGTAACTCTGTTTTATGAGTAAGTTATTTCATACCTGATTCATCATTGAAAGAAGTAAAGCTGATTAGCATTTGCACATTTACTTCACCACAGCCATTTACCAGAAGTCTGAAATCTTCTGCTGTCAAATCTTCTAATGAATTCTTTGGAAGTACATCCAGGAGCCCCTTCCTCATAGCCTTAAGTGAAAACCACAAAATGCACATTGTAACCCTATAACTTTGAAGACTGATTTTAAATGCATTACTGGAAAGTTTCATGTGAAATCCCCTTTAACTCAAGATTCATTATTCTCTAGCTGTTCTTTTCTTTGAAAGCTTTATCATCTGAGATGCAAATCTTCTGAAACAAAGAACTGCACCAATTGTTAAACCCTACCAACTACAGTAGAAGAAAGCAGTAATGGTTTGTGCTAGTATTTCACCAGGAACAGAAGCACATGCAGTCTCTAATGCTAAAATGTTCAGGTATTTTGCTAAGCTGTGCTGAATGTAATGAGAATTTTAAAAAAATGCATCTTGCATGTTAATTTACTTTGCTTCCTCAGACACATGCCAACTCTTCTTCAAAAATCTTACACACACACATGTATTCTATATAAGTAAGTAATATCCTGAAAAGATTGGAAATTCCATATTCAAAATGGAATACTATGAATCAATTTGCTCTAGAAAATTCCAAAATGAATACAAGTGTAAGGGTTTTCAACTCTTAAAATAAACAAGAGTCAAACTATTAATATACACAGACATGGAGATCAAGTAGCTTAATTACAGGAACATGTTCTTTCTGTGAGAATTTGGACCTCAACTGCACAGAGGTAATCTGGTAATCTCAGATGTGCAGCAGGAAACCACAATGAGCACAAGCCAACAAAGCTGAGATGTAGCATCATGTGATAGACTGGATCTTCATTAACTGTCCACAAAAATATATTATTCTGTAAGTTTTATTTTACAAGGGCTTCAAAAAGAAAATAATTTTTAATATGGTTTTCTAGTCAATTTTTGTTTGCCACGCTAGTAGAATTTGTTTTATAACTGATTTTTCCTTAGAACAAGGATGCACACAAATCAAAGGTAATAAATTATTAGAATGAAGTAGCTGCCGAATACGAAGCCGAAGTTCCAAGAGGATTTGTGCTATTTGAGCTCAAGAAATGAACATATATATTTAACCAATGAGACCCACTATAAAAGAAATTATCTTCCATTCTATAAAATAAATTGCTCAAAGTACTCAGTCTTCACAGGACTGCATAAACAGCTATACAATTACAAAAAAAGAAGTAGAAAATTAAATACTTTTCATCAAGCTGTCAAGACTTCAAAAGAAACCTGATTAGCAATATCACAACAAGGAAAATAATTAACTGACTGAAACAGTACAGGTTTTTTTTTCTTCTTTTTAAAAGCACTCCACTAAAGACTTACATGTAGAGGCTGTTCCGCTACTACCAACATTCGGTGTTCTGCATATTTCCGGACATACTCATATACATTCTGAGGAGTGACTGGTATATTTACACCGTTGGAAATAAGTTCAACCTATGGCAAAGAAATAAGGAACATTTAAAAAGGGGAAGAAGAAAAGGGATAAAAAGGAAATGAGATTATTACAACCACCTTAGTTTGCTGCAGAGTGATTTACTGCTTAATATACCTCCAAAACCAAGCAAAATTTACTACTACGGGTGAGTTTTTAAAATTCCCTAGGATTGACTATGGTAGCCAGGCTCTATGGTAAGCTCTAGATCACTTTCAAGGAAAAAAATCCAGGCTTCAATGTCTAAGAACACTGCATTGAATCTAGGGAGAGTAAAATGTTTTATCTGCCATCTGAGAAGAGCATGGATTATGTGCACACTACAACCTGCATCAACTGTCGAACTCTGAAACTACACAGCCACAGATTTAGCTGCGCTCACCTGCCCTCCACCCTCCTCCTTGCACAGGTCTATTGCAAAGGCTAAATCCATTGCTGCAAACACTGCATCAGCATCTGTACTCTGGGAAGCGAGGATAAGTTGCCGAAGGCTTTCATACATAACCGGATCGAAAAAAGCAAAGTCGTGCCAGTTCACCTATCAAAAAAGGACAGAAGTTTGAAACATAACAGAAGTTTAAGAATGTGTTCAAAATTACATGATCCGTGACAGGTCTATGCACTAGCAACAAAGGATACAAACACATGGAAATAAATGCAGTTAAACTCCTACTTTCAGTCTGCTTTAGAAAGTACATTAGAATACCGGAAGGAATACATATTCAACCAGAAAAACCTGAAGAGAAGAACTAGAAGGCAATCACTCTTGAAAGCCACCAGGGGATATTTAAAGGTCATTTCTGCCCTTAACTGTTTTTCGTTAAAGATTATACTATGTTGGATAACTGATTATGTGATCAAAATTGAATTTAAGGAAAGACCAACAGTAACAAACCTTGGTTTAAGTTTGTTGCATCAGAAAGAACTTACAATGCCATTGACTAATGCATCAAAAGTGCAGTACATTATTTGTTTTTACTGAGCCAGGGTAGCATTTTTGGTGTACAGTTTAGGTAATTATTGCTCTGAATTAAATTATACCTACACCTGAGACAAAATTTTAATTACAAATTAATTCTATGAGCTCTCTCAAATATCCAGAAAAATGCTTTTCTGTCAGCTACGAGACTGTTGCCTAGCACTGTCTAACACTATCTTTTCTGAGTCTCAGGAAGAGAAAAAGCAGAGACAGTATGTAGTTTCTGAAGAGAGTTGAAGGCTAACCTATTACAAATCATTACATCTTAGTCAAATACGTGACTTCTAGTACATGTACTCTGTTCAAAATGTAGGAAATGAAAAAATTAATAGTCCTCAAATTATTCAGAGTAATACAATTCCAGTATCAACTCGGCTAGCCAATACATATGTGGTTTGGGAAAAAAAACCAGTTTTATAGATGAGATTTTAAGTAATTACAGAAAATTAAAATGTTTATGTTCAACTTACCTTTCTGCCAAGTAGAACTTTGATTACGTGTCTATTTAACGTGATGGGACATAGTTCATTCTGCAACAAGCACAATCCTAGGATTCTGAAAATATATGTTTGGAGTTTGTTTTGGTACAGCAGAAATTGCACTAGAGATCTTTCAGCAAACTCACATTAAAGAGTTCCAATATTCTAAGAATTAAGCTGGAGCTAGCTTTCCAACTTTATCGGTCACAAATGAAAATCATGGATATAAATAATTTTTTTTAAAAAAGGATGAAAAATTTAAATTTAACAGGAAAAGAAACCTCAAGCTGACATACACAAACTCCCCACTATTTAGGCTCAGGGTGAGAAATAGAGACCATAAAAAAAAAGATTTCTCCAGCTTGGATCATCGGTACTTTCCCTGGTGTTGTGTATGATTGTCTTTTACATTTTTCAGACTAGGAAGTTAATGGTAGCATACCTGCCAATGTTTCGGAAACAATTCAGCCTTGCTTCTGTGTTTTTACCAGGTCTTGGTGTATAAAAACCTCGTTTTCCAGGTTGGTAGAAAAGTGGTGCATTATCATCCCCATCATCTGTATCATCTAATTCCATATCTACTACACTGCGGCTGGATCCATGTCGCTTTCTATTTTCCTGTTTTGAAAGTCAAAATAGCAAGTAACACACTTAATTCTAGTTACTGACACACATCAACAAGCTACTTGCTACGAGACCCAAAGATTCAGGTTCCATTGGTTAAGAACTTCCATGATATTTCCCATTGTTAATATTTTATACTTTTGACTACTTACTGTTAATCCTTTCAAAAGAAAATAACTGATTAAGCAGAACTTTGTCTCGATTGATAAAAAAAGCTTCTGGTTTTAAATTTAACTGATACAACTGAATCTTACATAAATTTTGTGCAACAGGTCATTACCTGCACTTTATCTGAAGAGTCTAGCAATCCAAGATCCAGTATACTGTCAGCACCATTCTCCCTTGAGAAGGGAATAAAAAGGCAGATTTGATTTCACAATCACAGACTCACAGAATGACAGAATGGTTTGGATTAGAAAGGGACCTTGAAGATCATCTAGTTCCAACCCCTTTGTTGTGGGCAGGGACACTGTCCTCTAGACCAAGTTGCTCAGAGCCCCATCCAACCTGGCTTTGAACACTTCCAGGGATCCGAGGTGTAAAACTTCTCTGGGTAACCTGTTCCAGTGCTTCACTATCCTCACAGTAAAGAATTTCTTGATATCTAATCTAAATCTACTCTCTTTCAGTTTGAAGCCATTCCCCCCTGAACTGTCACTACACGTTCTTGTATAAAGCTCCTCTCCATCTTTCTGTACGTTCCCTTCAGGGACTGGAAGGCCACAATTAGGTCACCCAGAAGCTTTCTCTTTTCCATGCAGAACAATTCCCAATTCTCTCAGCCTTTCCTCATAAGACAGGTACTCCATTCCTTGGTCATCTTGGTCGCCTCCTCTGTACTTGCTCGATGTCCTTCCTGTGCTGAGGACCCCAGAGCTGGATGCAGCACTGCAGCTGGGGTCTCACCAGAGGGGCAGAATCCTCTCCCTCAACCTGCTGGCCACGCTGTTTTTGATGCAGCCCAGAACACATCTGGCACACTGCCAGCTCATGTCCAGTTTCTCATCCACCAGCACCCATTAAGTCCTTCTCAGCAGGGCTGCACTCAATAAGGAACTGTCATATTCTGAAACCAGTCAGAATAGATTAAACCAAAGCCAAAAAGTCACTCGTCCAAAGAAAAATATCTAGACTACCAAGGAATAAGCTGTATGTATTGGAATTACATGTAGAACAGTACAAGTGTTTTGGCCACAAAAATCAGTTCTCACTTTTTGATACTTTACCTGCCATGTGCAATAATGAGTTCCATTGCTTCATCAACTCTTGCTCTAAGGGAATCTTCACTAGCTAGTAACAGAAGCAGCTGAGCAGGAGACAATTCCAACAACATTCCTGTGATTTTACTTGCAAATGCCTGGGGATAAACAAGTGATAGGTCTTACTATTCTCCTCCGGTTCTCTCATTTTCAAATACGGTCTTACGAAAGTTTTGGTATTTTACAGGGAGAATGCATTATAAGATACCTCCTAAGCTAAACAACAAATTATAGAAGTAAAATCTTAACAAAATTAAAAAGAAAATAAAATCAGCCTTACATGTTCAAATATTTTCAATTAGGTTTCAATTATTTCAATCATGGATAAGGAAATCTATTTTTTCATCACAAGATGACAAGAACAATCACTAAGTGTATTAGAGAAGTCTTACTGGTTGCATTGCTTGCACTCGAGGGTAGAGCCGTTCTCCAAGGGCTTGTCTGTGTGCCGGGAGAGGGTCAGGGTCATCGCTAGGATTTCCTTCTGATGCTGGTCTAAAAGGCCTTGTGTCAATAGACAGTTGTCTTCTGAAGTCCCTTAAGATAATCAGAGCAGTTTGTACTCATTTCAGAGGAAAAATGCAAAAATCCTCTGGAACAGTATCATTTGCACACAGATTCATACTAGTATTAGCTTTACTGCTGGAATAGTAGTGTTGCTCATAGCTGCTTGGAGAGAATGAATCAGAAAGAGAGAATCAAAATGAACCAGAGATTTTAGTATTACTCGTATTTTGGATACAGCAGTCAGACATGCCACCAATGGCACTGTTGTTTTAAAACCATCTCGCAATTTTATTCTAGTACACAAGTTTTTGTTACTGTTTTAGAAGAGACTGATGGCCTGTGGTTGTGACATAACCTATTAATGCTAAAGTAAGAATAATAATTCTTTAAATAATTAAAAGTAGAGACTGAATTTCAAGAAATTATCCTGCAAATTGCTCCTGAAAAAGACTCCTTTAATTGGAGAAAGTTAAAGTATCTTTCCTGACAATATCCAAGGCAATTATTCTATTTGACAAAATATCTTCAACAAGTTAAAGATTTATGACTTACCTATCCCTATCTCTCCGAGAACCAGTTCGCAAGCCACTACTTCTCCGCATTTCTCTCTCTCGCTCCCTTTCCCGATCTCTCTCTCCCCTATTTCGCAATCTCTGCATCAGACCTGAAGGGCAAAAAACCTCATAAACTTAAACATCTTTATACTTCTCTCTCCTACCTAAGTTTCAGTGTAAGGAAGACTAAGTTTTGGAAGAGCTTGAAAGACATCAATGAGACAGAACCACTTCACTTGAAGCAGTGACTGGGTTCAGCCAAACTTAAGAAAGGACCTGAAGTGTTTGTACCAACTTAAAAATGACAAAATACTTTAAGAGTTTATATATACTTTCAGACACATTAAAACGTGTTTGTGGCAAGTCAGATGGAGCAGCCATATTAAAATGTATAAGCACTTAATAACTAAAATCTTGACAATTATTACCTACTGGAGGGAAGGACGCTCAAAAAAGCTGAGCACATCTAAAGCAGACTCTTGTTGCGAGAAGAACAAGAGGTTCCTGTTTCTGAAAGTGGGGGGGTGGGCGGAGGAGAAAAGCCGTTTCCTTGCTACAGAGAACTAACACACAATTTTTACAGATTCTGTACTGAGCTAACAAGAGATGTCTCTGGCACAATGCCAAGTACTTCTATGGGGAAAAAAAAAAAAGCACCCAAGGCTTTTATAAATATTTTCTGTAGATTAACTGCTGTGCATCACTTACTTGTATGGGTACCCTTGTTGGCATTCTGAATGCAATCTAGATTTGGCAGTTTCTCGTTTGACAGAAAAGCCTGTGCAATAGCAGTATAGAAGCTTCGTGCTACACCGCTGCCTTCTCCAGGCTCATCCTTAAAAGTAACTTTCACTCTGTGTACAGCCATTGGAGTGGTAGCACACCTGCGACCAAAATGATTGTTGAGCTGTCTCATGGTCTGCTGAATTAGAAGATCTCTGTCTCGATCAACCTAGTAAAAAACACAAAAAAAGCTTTTTCTTTACCGATTATCATACTGAGAGACTTTCAGCCTCACAACAAATTTATGGACACTGCTGCACAGACTCAAAAAATACCAGTTAGACTGAGAAAAACTTCAGAGTACTTGCAACACAACTCATGAAGTGTGACTTAAGACACCTGCTTGCAGACTCCGAAATACAACTTCTCCTATCATGTTACTGTAATAATTCAACCTCTAATGAGAATGTAGGCTAGACAGATCATTCGAAGCTAATTATTTTTATCTAATAATTATCTAAGAAGATAAGCTAACATTTTTTACCTCCAATGTTAAATCCCTTGATTGCTGGTTTCTAAGTTTTTCCATCTCCCTGCGGAATTTCGATTCCTTTACTTCAAAGCCACCTAATTCAGTCAAGATCTAAAAATAATAAAAAAAAACAAACACAAACCCCAAAATCAGAATCATCAGGGAGAGTCACAATTGTGAAGAGTTTTAAGAGGAACTGTCCTTACACTGAGAAATACATACCGATCCAGGCTCTGCTCCAACATCTTCCATGAATACTCTACCAAACAACTCCAAAGAAAGGCGCCAACGTCCCAGCAACATGTCATGAGAAATAACCATGCCCATGAAGCTACACTGAGGCCTGACAGAAAGAAGAAAAAATGACAGATACATGGAATCAAATTAAATTTCAGACACATTTTGTGTACTTTGGCTTTTTCTTACTCTCTGCCTTCAACTACGTTTTTTACTCCTGATAAAACAATGACACAGTACATTAAGCCTGTGGACAAAAGCACATGAAGCTGCGTAGTTTCAGCTGAAAACACAAGTCTTGCTTCCAAAGGGTAATTGCTCCAAAAGCATGTAACTTTGCTGCTACATGGAATTCACTATTACTGGTCTCCCTTCGATCAAGGCCTTAATTTCTTTTAAAAAAGCTGTAATATGAAGTGAAGGCAGTTCAGTCTCTAAAACTACATAAAGTGTGGGCAGCACCAGACACAGATGGCAAGTTGTCAATTCTAATTGCTCAACTTGGCTACTCAGGACACCACAGTAGGTCTGCAGCAGGAAGTCACAGAGTAAAGGAATTTGTCTACGGTTTGCACAGACGTCTTAGAAGACTGTTCAACTATTCACGTTAAAAGATACTAATCACGAACTACAAATGCAAAATAAATTAAGCCACCCATTTTAATTTTAAAAAGACTTTCCAGAGTCCCAAACAGCCATTCATCAGATCAGTAATATTTCAAAGAGTACTTTTTAACTCAGCTACCTGAAAGATGTGAGAGGTGGCCCTTCACTTTCCGTCAATCCTATCTCTGCCAACAAGCTGCTTTTCAGTTGTGCTGCAAGATCATGAGCTGAAGGCCCTGGTTTTGAACTCTCAGATTCTTCTGTAGGCACATTTTGCTCTTCCCCTTCCTTCTTTTGCCGATTTTGCATGCTCATAACATTTTTTAAGTTGGCTGCATAAGACATTTTAGTTGGAAGAACCTAAAGGAGAGGTAAAATTTAATTGCACTTTCAAAGCAGCCCAGAAGGCTTTTTCAGCACATATATTCATAGATGTGTATTTTAAATCACACAACAGTGAACACTGTTACTGACCTGTTAAAACACAGTGACCTCAATCATTTCAATAAATTAAAAAAAAAATTCCCCACTGTATGTTTGCATTTCATATGCTTGCCAATTAATGTTCAGTCTGAAGGCAAGTCAAATCTACTGGACTATCAAAAATAATTGTATAATTAGCATTCCAAAATTAACTCTGGATTGTACTGCTGCATTTAAAAAAATTACCTGAAAGGTGCTATAAATCAATGATGATGAAGTTTCTACCTGAAGCATACTTTTCATAAAGATTTCAAGTTTTCACAGGCACTGGGCTTTTAAATTATCATTCTAAAAGCTACATAAAATTCTCTCTGAAAACATTAAAGTGTCTTTTTAAGGAATGAAGGTTCTAGTTTAAATTACCGTATTGTTTAAAATAATAAAAGCTTTACATTTACCTCAAGGCAGTTTCTATCCACTGTAACTTCCATTAAGCACTTCCCACTGTTGGCAGAAGATGAGTAGAGACCCTGACTGGGTCGGCCGAACAGATCTTCTTTGCGAGCATTTGGCTGAAAAGTAACAAAAGCGTTCTGGGTCAATAATATACTTCGGTGAGGAATGAAAAAGCAAACTGCAGTTTTCTTCCAAAACACCATCTCTGATGTCACCTGTAACAGATGTGGCTGGTCTGCCAAGGGGATGGCCTCTGCCAGAGGAACCTCAAAAGGATTGGGTGGAATACAGCCAAGGAACGTCATAGAGTCTGACCGTCTGAAAAATGGATGGTTTTGGCCAGTCTCTGCTGGGAGGGTGTCATCATCTTTGTCATTGAGTGTAGCACCTAAATATCAGAGAAGATTTCACATCAGTTTTCTCAGTTATAAAAGCAAAGGATATAAAATGCCAAAACTTAATATCCTTCCCTCTTAGCTATCTGACTAGAAGAGAATCTCTGCAAATTTACTACTTCTACAGATGTTCATCCTTCTACATCCAAGGAAGATTCCATAAATGCTGTATCTTTATTAATTTGCTTAGTTATGACTTTTATTCTTTTTACTATGCCTAGCTTTACTGAACAGGCACTCCTACACTGTATGTAGGAGTACACGTTCTATCATTTTCAGCACAGTTCCATCAGATCAAAAAAATCAGTTTAACTCTGATTCAAATTTTAATGCAGAATGCTAGGTAAGGGCAGAAGTGCTGCGGTTTAGTGAGAAAGGAGATGAAAAGATGGCCCTGAAATGAGAGGCAATGAAATAGGCAACGGCAGAAGAAACTTGGTAAGGTAGCAGTGCTAAGAAAATCTTATTAAAACCTAAATTTACATATACAAGAAGCAAAATTTATTCCAAGTCTCAGCTTGCTAAAAGGGAAAAAGCACTAAGAAAGTCTAGCATTTTGGTATGCTATGTCAATTTCTGTATACTAACTTTGATTGGTATCATCATCATTTTCATGTTCTGAATCTTCGTTGTCAAGACCCAGTTCCAAAAGCTCCCGAGTTCTTAATAAAAAAACCCAAAACAACAACAAAAGAAAAGAAAAGAAAAAAGAGTCAATTGTCTTGAACAAATTATTAGGCAAAACATCTTCATCTGTGACATAATCAGGAGTGCACTTAAGAGTTATACATAAAAAAACCAAACTCACTCTAAAACTGAAGCACCATAGAGAACTTCTCATTACATACTCCCTACATCACACACAGTTACCCTTAGAGCTGTTTGGCCACCCACCTACCAATTTTGATCTTAAAAGTTACAGCTCTGGGCAGTGATGGGTATGCTTGGTTTCCAACACTGTATCAATATAAAAATCTTAGGAACCCTGCCATTAGTGGGAGAAGTATGCAAGTGAATGCTATTCCAAAATTTAAAAATAATCTCACTGATGACATTTCAAAAGGTAAGTCTGCAAGCTGCACATTAAAAAACTTTATTTCACTGTTTTATAAAAAGGGTCAAGACCTTTGATTAGTATTCATTTCTGGCAGTTTATGCACTGTGAAATGTGTTCTGAAACTGGATGAAGACTGATAAAAGTTCACTTCACTTCACTCAGACTACCAATACGTCATCTAACAAAAGCAACTGTTTGAACCACTCACTTTTAATTGAAAAGGTCTAGGCCTTCATAGTTTTATAAGCATTTCATGCAAATTTCACAATTCTTTGACAAACAGTTATTTGACAGATCTCAGTATGTGAATTTTTTTGGGGGAGAAGCAGCTTCTGGAAGTATGTTACTACCTGGAAAAGGGTTAAAGCTGTGGCTATAACTACTCAAGTCAGACAGTACAAGAACTTGATTACTGTATTATATCATTCCTTCTTGTGAGGAAACTACTGTTGATAACATCCCCCTCTGGTACATTTTTGAGGTCATAACAAACCTTACATTACCAAGATAAATAGAACATAGTATTGTAACTAAAGTGAAGTCTAATATATATCTAAAATGTCAGTACCTCATATTTTACAGTTACTAAATTTGTAGACGAAATCAAAGTTTAAGTTTGACCTGCAGTATTGAAAATTAGAAGCAGAAAGGGGCAAAGATCTGCATTTAACTATTGATTAGGACTGCTTGGGTACATTACCTAAAAACTTAGTAAGAAATGAGAACAGATGGTGTAGACTACCAACATGTGGACATGCCTATGATCATTATTGCCATTTGAAATAAAAAAAAAATAAAAAGAAATCTTAAAAATTAATAAATGTACCTTGTAAAATGCTATGTATATATGTATATATGTACCTTGTAAAATGCTAATAGTTGAAGTAGCAGTTTTTCAACTCAAGGCGATTTTCAACTATTGATTTCCCTACTGTGCTTTAAATATCAGGTAAGTCTCAAATGCACACAGCCAAATGGAAAACAAAACCACACAGCCCTTTATATCAGACACTGACATTTTCTCCAGTGTTATCTATAACATGTTTGACAGATATCTAAGTAAGTTGTTACCATGTCAGATGTATGTCTCATGGCATTAGCTGAGAAATTGTCCTGAGTATGTCTTTTAGAGGCAATGCTATGGAGTTAAAAATCCAACTCAAGTTTCAGCAGTAAGGAAACATTTTAGAGCAATCAGCATAAAAAGAAGTGAACAGCATACTGCAACAGGCTTATCAAACACAGGTACATTATATACCATTATAGAAATTCTTTTTATAATATGTATGTTACTACACACCCCTCCACAGACATACAGATTAATTCATATATTTCTATAAGTTACTGAGGAACAATGCCAATGACTGAATCAAAAGGGCTTATGCCACTTCTGCGTAAATTCTGTTTCTGGGAGTCGACCTCAATACCTTTTCCTTTCCAGCTGAGGAGTATCCAGTGTTGTCTGCTGATTCATTGCTTTAATCCAATAAATAAGGGCTTGAAAAACATATGCTACATGCTTTAGTGAGCAGACATCTAGAACAGGAAGAACATCCGAGTGCTCATCATTGTGAGAACGCATCAAGGACAGTGCGTAGTTCAGGAAATCACCACGTGCTGACATCATTCCCTGACGGGCACTGAGTAAAGTAGCACGTCTAGTGAAGGAAAAGGATTGAATACAGAGACATCAGGCATCACAGAACAATAGATACTTTATATATAAGCCTTGTATTTGAAATTTAGATGTAAAATCTCAATGAACTCCACAATAAAAAAATAGTGATTATAAGCTACAAGCACAGAACAAGCAGTTCAGATGCAGTACATTGTAAACAGTTAATGCTCAAGATGACTCTAGTAGGTCAGAATAAACCAAATAGTAGCAACAACACAGGAAGCCAACTTAAATCAAAACAGTAACTACATTCCAGCGCTATAACGTTAGATTCCTAAGATGTCTGTGAATAAGATTTGACTGTAAAACTGGTGATTCATATTGCATGCAGTAATCAAACTATTTTCATACCTTCTTCCTTCAAGTGTTCTTAAACTGGCTTCCTCACGGGCTGTCATCCTTTCCCTTCTAGCTGAGTTCTGAGAAGCATGGAGAGGATGATTTGGATGCCCAGGATCACCAGCAGATGATAATGCCGAACCATAACGCAGCTGAGCTTCAGTAGAGTCCATGATACTGACCATCCAATTCCAAGTAGGAATAAGCTTTTCTTCCACGTAATTCTACAGAAAATGAGATTTCATTCATTTTGCAAACAATAGAACTAGATGATGAGAATGAAATCATAACATAAGCCGCCACCTGATTCCCTACAAAGAGGCTGTAAAACCACGTTCAAGAATGACCAATGATAGGTTTCTGAAAGCTCTGCTGAGACTGCTGATTTACTGTGGTGGTATGCAGCTCTCATCACTTCACACTTTGATATCTATAAAGCATTCTCACCATCTCTCTCTCTTTTGGGCATCTCTTCTACTCCTCCCCTTAGACCACTCAGCATCTCCCAGGTGTGCAACACTTGGCAATTTTAGTGTAATTCCTGACTTTCTATTAGCTTTAACAGCCCTCATCCTGCCAGATCTTTCACCATTCTACACCCTTTCCAAATTACTCAGTGAAGTTACAAAGTTAAGACCTGCACAGAGAACTATGTCTGCATGCAAGTCTCACCTCCTGTACTCATCTTTGCTTCCCCTGTTCCCACTGCTGGCTCTGCAGCCTGCTTTTTTTCCCTTCTGCTAACTCCATTGACCTCTTGGATTTTTTTACCCAACATCAGTCTGCTTTCTTCATTCTTCTACATTCTGGTTTTCAAAAACATCCCTCACACTTCTGATGCACTAAACTAACAAAATGCTGTCTCAACCCCGTTTCTGTGTCCAAATGAAACCTCCACTGTTTAGCTTTCATGTGCTAGACCTCTTGCTGCCTCAGCTGGACAAATTTCCTGTTCACTTTTCCTGCTAAGAATCTTCTGAACAGAAAATTACTTTAGCCTCCTCCATAATAAAACTACACTCTTATTTCGTCCCTGTGTATTAATCCCAGTGATCCCAGAATATCTTTCTAACCTTCCTCTCACATATCAGAAGTCTTTTCCTTCCACCACACTGTGAAAACAGAGCCATACAAATACCATGTGGCTCAATTTCAAGTAAATACATTGTCATCAGGTTTTCACATCCCTACACAGCACTACTAACAGAAAACAGCATCCCTTGATTTCTTGCCCCACTAAGCAGCTGTGTTATTCTGACAGCTGACTCCTGTACTAAATTCAGTACATACGATTTACCCTATAAACTATGCCCAGGTGCAAGTTGATACATACTTTCTGAACACGCTGGAGTCCCTCCTGCCTTGTCAGTCTCTGAAACTAGTGTCTGTACACGAAGGGCAAGACTGCTATCTGACATGTACTTTCTCTACGGTTGCATTTTACATATATTTTCAAAAATAGAGACAGGAGTACTGTATAAAAAATATGTGCATAACATGGAAAGGATGACCATGTCCCTGAAGGAAGGGACAATGAACAGTACATTTACCTGTAAAAATCTTTTATCTCATTTAATTATTTGGCCCTTACTAACTTTCTTCTTATACAGAATCAACAGTTCATGTCAAATAAGAATATGGCAATAGACCTCTAGCAGAAATCACTAGTCAATTCTGACTTAACTACTAGGTATGTATCAGTCAAACATTGTTTAAACAAAATCAATTTAAGTTCCTTTTTGAAAGAATATGAAATACTACCAACTTAATGGAATAAGTAACTGCAGTTACTTTAGCCCACTCTCTTAACGTAAGAAGAGACTGAGAGTGCTGGAAAAGTGTAGACGGAAGAAACAAACTCAGGAGGCTCTTACCAGTGTGTATAAATACCTGATAAAAAGATATGAAATATACAAAGCCACACTCTTCTAAGTGATACCCAGTGAATGGACAAGTGGCAATAGGTACAAATTGAAATACTTGGTAAGTCCCTTTAAACTCAAGAAAAATCCTCTTTTACTGTGAGAGCTGTCAAACACTTAACAGGTTGTTCAGAGCAGTTGTGAAATCTCCATCCTTGGAGATCTTCAAAACCTAACCAGACAGTCCTGAGCAGCCTTCTCCTGTTGGCCCTCAAAGAAATTTAGACTAGCCAATATGCAGAGACCACTTTCAAACTCAACAGTTCTGGACTTTTACCTAAAAAACCCCAGTTGTATTGAAATTATGTTTCTGTATGAAAATTTCCACATTCTTACCTGCAAGTTAACTGCATCTTGATAAGTCAGCTTCACTGCAGCTGGAATCTGAGAGTATACTAAGTGATTGTATTTGGGAATCAGACCCATCAGATCAGATATCTGCCGTATCACAATACTGTATGCTCTTGCTAAGCTGCTTGCAGATGTTAAGTAGCTGCTTGCATTGCTGGCTTCAAGTGCTGCAGCTGCTGCTGCAGCACTTGTACTGATGGTACCACTCCGACGTAGGTTTGAGGGATCAATATAAATCAAGCCCGCTGAACTTGCTAAACATAAAAGAAGAGATTATATTAATGAACTCATTTAATCTTTGCTATGTGGTTTGTGTATTGATTGATATAATGAAGATTTCCAGAAATAAACTTGTATTTATTACTGACATCACAACCGTAACTAGCAAATAATTACCAATTACAGCAAGCATACTCAGATCTTAACTGCAACAGATCTTTCCCTTTTTTTAAATTCAAAACTAAAACTGGAACAGTCAAGGTAGGTCAGCAGTATGACAAAGAGATAAGATTTCATCCTTAAGAGAATACACAAAAGCAGAGGAAGGAACAAAGCCAGAGCTAGCTGGCATTCATGCATGCAATTCACTCAGACTTGCCTGCTGGGGTTGACGTACTAGAGGGGGCTGTGCTGGTAGTCCTCTGGTTTTGGGTATTCCGTACAGCCCACTGCATGGAACGGGGGGCCTGGGCAGCACCATTGGCATGGGAGCTATTTGTGGTTCGCTCCAGAGGCTCGTCAAGCATGAAGGTCTCCTGCTCTATGTCGTCACTCTGACTGCTGCTGCTATCAGAGTCACTGGAATCATTTGACTGAGAGTCATCTTCAGAAAAAAATGCTGGAACACTGCTAGCTCCTGTTGAGAAAAATAAGCAACAACTGACAGCTCCATACCTGTGCACATATACGTGTCTCATGTCAGCATAGCAGACTTCTTCCATGAGAAACTACACTATACTAAAAAGGTTCAGGTACCACTATTGAAAATGTTCAATAAACTATCCATATAACATACTGCTAATTATCCACAGGCATAATGAAAAAGCAGTATGATTACTTACACTTCAAAATATAAATTAAGAAGCAATCCGATGTAAAAATTCTTCACTGATTCTACCCCTAGGAAAAGAATTCTAAAAATTATGCTTCCAAATTGGACAATAAAGCAGTTGCTCTCAAAAACCTGTACAATGATTGCTCCGGTTTTGTGTATTGATTTAAACCATTTAAAACCATTGTTTTAAACTTCTAAACTTAAGTGAGAACATTTCATTTCACTACGCAAGAGTGCAAGGCAATCTCTAACACCTGCAGATACTCCATAAGAGCAAAATATATAGGTCACATCCTAATGCATTTTCTTGTCCAAACAGTCTGCCTAGTACCTTCCTACTAGAGCAAAGGAAAAACAGGAACTCTGGGGAAGGAGGAGGGTACCTACTCCTAGGATCTAAATTTAACCAGCTAGGTTGAACCCAAAAAGATGTGGTGTACCTGCTTCTGACCCAGCAGTAGCTGCAGTGACAACACTTCTGCGCCCACTGGCATTGTCCTGGTTGCTGTGGTTACTCTCACTGTCACTTTCTGTTTCAGCAGCAGCTAGCAAATCCAACTCCATATCACTGCCTGTAAAAACCATGGACAAAACATCTCATGTTTAAAAGACAAAATTAGAATTACTGTAATGACTCATGTAAGACACAAACAAACTCCAGAGCCTCTTACTATAGCAGAAGTTAATGGATATGCAGGGGAGTCATAAAAGCAGTACAGACACCCAGCAACACCTTGAGCATGTTTTCTTATTTTCCAGCAGTTAGCAACCTGCTCTCATTCTGCACTGTACATGTGCATTCAACACACAATGAAAATAAAGACTTTTAGGATTCAGAATCAGTCATTCAAAAGACTCCACAACTCTTCATACACATGTACTAGGACAATTTACCATATGCTGTTTCAACTAGTATTTAAGGAATACTTGAAAACGTAAAAAAAAATCTAATTAAATATACAGGTTTTATTCCAGTTTTAAGCTTTAAGAATGAAACATTTGAATATTCAGCAAATCAGTAAATAGATTTACTGTACTGTAAATGGACTGACTGGAAACACAAAGCACAGTCAGAAAGAAAAGAAGGTAACTTTTTAAAAAATCATAGCTTTGGGCCATCTAATCCCAAACTAAGTAATACAAGACAAGTCACATTAATTTCAAACATTTTCATACAGAATTGATTCATTTTGTCTACAAAATATTGAACCATAATTTGGTACTTTGTGATTAGTTTGAGAACTAGCCTGCAAGGATACAAATCGCTTTTGAGAACACATCTACCATCAACAACATTTTACAGTAGCAAACAAAAAAGGTAAAATACATTGTTAACCAAGAATATGATACCATCTGATACCTCCGGACCTTAATATTTTCTCCTCAACCAGAAAAAGTTCATGTACTTGTCTACTACAAGTTATCTACAATTTTGCACATCTCCTTCCATAAGAGGAGCAGTCTGGAACCCTTGGATTCTCTCTATTTGTGCAAATCTCCCAAATCATTATCACTGGTGACTCCAAAGATGCAGAGTTTCTTTTTGATGCATAGTTTTCTCACTGAAGCAGTAAATGCAGGATGTACATTATACATACCATCCTCATCATGCTCATCATGCTGTCCTTCTGCTTCAGCATTTTCTTCACCATGTTCTTCCTGTTCATCATGATGGTCTTCTTCACCAGCCACCCCCTCAACCACCTCAACCTGGAAAGAGCATTGTAATATTATGCCAGACTCTCTTCAGTATTAGAGAACCTGTGCATTTTCCAAAACAGAGTGCAAAGTTTCATTTAAAAAAACACTTCTGAGAAAGATGACTGCAAAACTGAACTAATGTGAACAGAAAATGAACTTACAGCCACAGTAGTTGTATGTTGCTGTACAAGTGATAGTGTTGTAGGAAAAACAAATCCCTTGCGCAAATAAAACAGCCTTGGACATTAGATTTTAATGCTGTAAGGATAAAGGGTGAAACTGACTACAAAACCTAGAATTAGTTTTTAAGTTCTGAAGGGGTATCATCTGCTGAAAGACTTTCCAGCTCTCTAACAGAACCTACATAATAGCAGCCATGTGCTGAAAGACCTTAAAAATCTTTTGACAGGGAGAAATAGCATTGAAAACAACAATTACAAAGTTCTATTGAAAATGCTTACAGCACTGTAGGATTTCATGAAGCACTACTTAACATCTTTTTCAAATCAGAGGTCTTGATGCATGGATTTCGGGTTCAGATGTTAAAGCATAGGCTAATGCATTAGGTGTGCCATATTGAGAAGAAAAAACAAGCACAAAAAAGAAAACTGACCTCTTCTACATCAGCTGAAACTATATCATCTTGTTCTTCATCCCTGCCACGAACTGGTTGTGACTGACTGATTCGTCTTTGCTGAGGATTCCTTATTATGTAGGATGACTGAGATTGACTAGAACTTAAAAGAAAAACACATAAAAATAAATCCTCCAAAAAAAGTAGATTTGGATCTCTGGGTATCACTTAATGGAAAGCTAACAAAAACTCCAAAATAAAACCACCCTTAAGAAGTCTTCAAAAAGAACAGATAGTAAGCTTTAACAAGTTTTACCTGCTAGACTGGTCAGATGATGGTCTGGGTGGCAGAGGCTCCACAGAAAACAGCTCTTCACTTCCCTGCATGGCATCTATACTAGTGCTAGCAAGAGTAAAGGGTGCTGTAGGACGTGCAATTCCCATCCTGACTGGAATAATTAGAGATTCTGCTACATTGCACAGCTCTTCAACAGCATAGGGCAGTAACGCCTGGAATACACGTTTACATTTTCCAATTGGCTGTGGAATAAAATTGCTGGGGGAAAAATACAGAAAGATAAATGTCAAATACATCTTTTTTTTCCCCAAAAAACTTCATGGCAATATAAATTGCCCTTATTTTTTTCTCAAAACATCATCTTCAACAGATACATACATTTGTGTGTATAGAAACAATATGCAGCTACTCAAGTCAGAGAAAAACATCATTCAATAATTCAAGATTAAGGCTTGATATCTAAATTTACTACTCATAAATAACCATACACTGCAATTTTTATATGTTAAAAAAACCTATTTCCAAAAACCCTAACACTGTAAACAGAAAGGTTCGGTATGAACATATAAATTAGCAAGCACTGCATTAAGAAGTTACATGACATACCAGCAACTATTGTGCAATATTGAGATTTGCAGCTTTCCAAATCTGTCTACAGAACACAAAATAATTCAGATGTTTCTGCCTATTGTTGATTTTTATCAACTCATTTTAGAAGAAAAAAATATTTTTAAATTAAGGAAAAAAGCACCACAATTAACACACATCTTCACCACTTACTTTTTCTTTTTGGAGGAAGCCATCTCCACACTAAGAATGACAAACACTCGTGCCACAGAACGCAGGAATCTCATTGTAACAGCAATAGCTTCTTCTCTGCGTCCTGGTGTATACTTGTTTTGTAATTCCTTTACCAGAGTACCCAGCAAAGTATCTAACAGCTGAAGAAAGATGTCATTACAACGCATTAGTTGTGTGTAATATCAAAGCATGAAACAAGAGAGATAAAGACTCAAAGGGAGATCACAGTCATAACCATACAAATTCACAAAATCAAGATTAACTTGAACTTAGTTTCAAATTAGTCTCCAAGCACATGCCCTGAGATACCTGATAATATCATATTACTCAGAAAACCTATGTAAAACATGGCCAAGAGTGCTTACCAGAATGTCTGCTGTACATTTGACAATAAGGCAGTGTGTAAAACAGTCCAAGCGAATAGTTCCACTTTGCTGATTAAGGTAAACTTGCTCTTCAGGCAGAAGATGACCTATCCTACTGCTTGCACTAAGACTTGGAAAAAACAAAAAGAAGGGAAATAAATTTATGTAAGTCAGCAGGTCTCAAGTATCAGATCATACTTTATGTCAACAACTATTTGTAGATACACACGGGTCTTTATTTTCCTGGGAGCCAAACATGATCATGGACTTCAGTGCATTCCAGTCCTGTAAAACACGTTCCAGAGCTAGCTGGGCAAAACGAGGAGGTTCTAAATCATGATCAGGCATATCAGAATCTAAAAAGACAAAAGAAAAACCAAAACCACCAACATAAGAAAAAGGTACTGAAATATGGAGTTTGCAATTTATTTCACTGAAACAGCTCTTACCTTCAGGATTTGCAGTTTTACGATTACGATCTTCCCTAATTCTAGGTGGTCTGTACTGGCAGTGTTCTACAGTTTGCCTGGCAACTGTCTGTACTAAAAACAACAGCAGATGTTCTCCCCTGTAATGGAAAAATTGTTAGTGGAAATGCGATATACCACATATATTTACAAAAATTATTTTAAAAATTTTGCCTTAGTCCATGCTAATATGAACGTGCCTGCTATTTGGCATGGTAACAAGATTTGTGGTGGTGAGCAGGCGGTAAAGGAGATCAAGGCGAGCAGACTTTTGTCCAGCAATTAGTGTCTTACACTTGCACTTTTCCCAGCAATCGCAGTAGGCTGTTGGGGAAGTTCGTTTGAGCCTACAAGAAACAGAAAAGGTGAACTGCAACACTGTTCAGTAACACACCAAAATCTTTTCTACACAAGCTGAGGGTGTTAGTGTACAGCCTTAGATTCCTTCTGGAGTTTTTTGTTTCAGATAGTAGCAAAATGCCAAAACCTAGGGTAAAAAAGAGAAATACAGATTTTATATGTGGCAGCACATGATGTTTGTCATCCGTGTTTCCTACACTCATCTTAAGAGGGCATTTTCACTGCACAGCTTTTCATACTGCCTTAGTAAAACTCATCCAAGATCATTTATTCTTTCCTAAAATAGCCTCCATCCAAGAAAGTTAAGCTGAAAATACTCATGACATGCAGTAAAATCTCAGTAACTGTTACAGTGCTGAGAATATCTTTATAATTGTGTTTGTTAGCTTATTATAGATAGGACACTAATGCTGTAACTTTTACACCCCGTAACAGCAGCACAGAACACATGCAGCTTCAGAGCTTTGGGCCAGGTTGATCTGAGATTTTTTTTGATTGTTTGCTCACTTTTCCCTTTGTTACAGTTGATTTTTAAAAGATGCACACGCTACATTTCCTTACAAAAATTCACAAGAATGATCTGTCAACAGGATTCATAAAACCCTGGGGGGCACCCAAAATGTAAACACAGTATTATAGTTAGACACAATGTTCTTACAACATTATGCACTTTAAGAATTACTCATTTACTCTAAATACTACGAAGGGAAAAGTACAAAACCTCTTCAGCTTACTCTTTAAATTCTCACCTACTAAGTAAATCTTATAGAGTAGATGCAAAACTATTTAATTAGTCTTCTGTTCTCTAAGTTTGGAACACTTCAAGCAATGGAAAAATTTATTAATTATCAGTAAGCAGAGGAAACCACAAAATATTGATTTAATTGTAAGAAACAGAACACAATACTTACTTGCAGTCATGTCCTTTGTGACAGACCCTTGCACATTCTGTGCAACAACAAAGTGATTCCAGTAGGCCACATGTTCGGCATTCAAATATATCCTAAAAAAAAAAAAGAAAAAAAAATTATGCATACTTTTTTCCTTACAGTGCTTGCAACCTCACAGTATTCCAGGTTACAGTAAAACTGCACTTGTTTAAATTGATGCCTAAACTTAGAAGTAGGTCAGTTCTAGAAAGTGAAACTTAGTTGTTAAGTTAGAATATTCAGTTGTTTCAAAGAGCCCTGTCCATCAAAATTCTTGCCAAAGGTAGCCAGAGGGGAAAAGCCACACCCAGTAACAACCATGTTCTGAGGAACACAGTCAGCTTTGAGACTACAGAGCAGTTTGGGGAGGCAGTAACTACACCAGACTTAAAAGTTACAGTAATTTAAACAATGAAATTAATAATTAAAAAATCAGATTAGCAGACTAACACAACACATAGTTGAAACACATTCCTATTTGCTTTAAAAAAAAAAAGCTTACTTGGTTAATATGTTCTGCACCAGTCCAGGTAAAACTGCATGTGTCATTACAACACAAAACATACAAAGGAGAATCATCTGGATTTGTACCGGAAGGACAAACCATTCCCATAAACACATCATCTTCTTTTTCACTGGAAGTTGCTTCAGCTAAAATAATAGAATAACAGTGTTAAAAACAACCCCCAAAAAATAAAAAACCCACCAAAAGAATCCATTCTTGGCAAATGCTTGCCATTACAAAATCTCATACAGAATTAGAAGTTTGAATAAAACCTGTTGTAGCCTTTTGAGAAAACTTTCTGCTTGACACATTATTTCTTACAGAAGCCACTGCAAATTCCTAACTGAAAAACACAACCACTATCTCTTCCCCAGTTTTAAATTCACTAATACTTTAATCAATTCACTGAATCACCATTTTGAAGGATTATGGGCCATGTTCTTAAAAGGAATATTCTTGTCCCACACAAAGTCCTATAGAACTGTGATGTGACAAGGTCTAATGTGTTTAAATTTTTCCCTAAATTCAGTTTCACACATTTCTCCTAAAAAATTAAATACCAACACTAAAAGAGAGTCACAAAGTATTTGTTTTTATAAAGTCTTTTCAGGAACAGGATCTAGCTTGGCATAGCACTGTATCACATCAAGTTTTTTCAATTTCAAGAAGGAAGTTCCATGTGATATATTTTTGCTACCAAAAAATAATACATTAATCCACAGGTCTATAAAGAAATGAAATGCCGAAAAGACTATAAAGAACACAAAAGCAATAATATTCATAGAAATCTATTGCAATATACAAACTACAAAAGAAGAAGATAATCCATAATAGCAAAATTTCCAAAACATGCAGCCATCCCCAGTGTTAATAACGACTCAGCACACATGCCAAAGTTTAGAAGGAAACCACACACTAACAATTACTAAAACTGTTGTACCTTTAGCAATTTTCTGTGCAGTTTCTAGAATTGTAATTGCAGCAGGATATGCCCGGCCACTAACTGCTGACATAAATGGTGTCATGCCTCTTGCATCCCTAGGTAAGAAAAACCCCAGCAGACAAGTTAAAACACTGAATTTTTTCATTATAACAGGAGACATAGGATGCAAATATATGAAAACTTAGCACTGCTGACCTTGTGCAAACAGAAAAACCACACAGTGAATAAGCACTCTTATTTACTGTACTTCTGAGAAACAGACATACTTTGAAAGGATGGCAGGACAAAATAGATGTATTCTAACATCAGCAATTTTAACTAACAGGCCTTATGTAACCTTTTAAAAAAGGCTTCTACATAATTGATTTCAGGTAATATAACATTACAAAGGATAGTAAGAACTCATATGAAAACCCTTACTTAGCTGACAGCAATTCTCGAAGATAGGGTTGTAGAACAACACTATCACACAGCAATTTCAGTATGAAATGAGCATTTGCCTTCCGATCCTTTGATTCCACTACAGATGGTTCTGTAGAAGGACCTGTAGTAAGGAAAAAAAATTGCAGAGAAACAGTTTTTCCTCAAAAAATTACTACCTGCTAAAAGCAAGCTATTCAGTAGGGTGAATAATTGGAAACTTGACTATTCAGTGGTTTCAGCAATACTTCACTGAAGTACTGTAAATTTCAGTTCCAAATTACATTTGAAATACAGAGGGCAATCCCAATTTCATGCTGATTACCACAGTTTTACATATCTGCCACTCCCCAAGTATGTTTTTACATAATACATAGTATGGTGCTTCATTTACTTTCTGCATACTTGTGAAATTCTGCTCCAATCCAATCTTCACCTGATAAGAGGCCCTTTCATATGCAGAAAGTCTGTGCAAGCAAAGACAGCTTTTGAGATAATTTTCATTCTAAAGCATAATCAAATAAGCAGGCTGTCCTCACCTGGTATTGTGGAGGTGCTGGGTCCTTGGCCGGTGCCAGTCGCTGCTGTGGTAAGAGATCCCACAGCGGGGGCCAGGATAAAATCAATGTCACCATCTTTCAGTAAACAGAACAGCAGGATGTATATCAATACATAAAAACATCCCTAACAACATGCTCTTGCTGCAATGTCTAACACACTGCAGGTTTTCTGTACTTAACTGGTAATCTTTCCCACAAATGGCCACATTCCAAGGTCTGTAATGTAACTCAGCATTACAAAGCAGACTTCCCAGAAGTTTGACACCAGCATTAAAAAGACACATACTGGATTTCAAAACAGCTGTTAAGTCTTCAGTAAACTCTTAAATTTATCTCAGCAAACACTTGGTTACCTCAATGGCATTAGGCGGATTTCAGTGTGAGACTAAAATAAGTTATTCACCTTAAAAGCCATTGGTTCCTTTATCAAATCTCTCCTTCTATAGTCTAATGAGATATATGAGCAGACTTACCTGGATCCATTGCAGGAGGATCTGGAACCCAGCTGGGAGGAGCTATTGGTGGAGAAACTGGGTCCTGGTGATCACTTGATGAAGCACCAGCTTCATGTCTGCCCAATCCAGCAGCTCTCAAGGATCTTCTCATCATTTCTCTTAATCTCAAACTAAATACAAAACCAAGGCAGAAATACCTTCATTTTCATTTATAATTAGAACATATTTAAGAAGAATTTCACACTGAACAAGGAAACCAAACTCCTCTTATCTCCATTTTATTTCAGCATAAATAAGGATGAGCCAAAAGGTATTTTTCGTTACATTTTGTTGCATCAGAATGTTTTAGCCTTGGAAGAAGAGTCACTCAGCAATGCTTCAAGACAGATTTGAGCCCAGAACACATCCCTAGGCACTGCCTCTTGTAGGCAGCAGCTGATGGGCATTCTTACCACTATATGACATTCCTTTTGGCCCAAGCTCATTGCCGGGAATGTTAAGCTTTTGCAAGGATTTGCTGTTGTTGCTACTGCTTTTTAAAATCTAACTGCAAGAAGAGGTTCATGAAAGGATAAAAAAAAGGGTCTTGATAGAATTTCTTTTAAAGGAATGTAATGATTGCTTCGGATAAAATGAATCAACTTAAATTCTTCCCCAGTGGTGTTATACTGGTGTCAGTATTACTTATCTGCATAAGTGACTACCTCCCTCAGAAACGCTCCTTAAGCCTGGGTACCATCACAGTAGTTCTGTGATCCTTATACACAGTAGTTCTGTGATACTTGGTTAAGAACACTAGAGCTTGTCCTCAAGTCCCTTTCCCCACAAGAAGGAACATTTTCCATTTCACAACTGACAGATAAAGCATCAACCCCAGAAAACAGAATTAGTTTAGAAATATCGCACTATTAGTTTTCACACTAAAAAGGGTTCAAAAAACCACTAGAACTCTAGTTTGGTGCTTAAAGAAGTGAAATTCTATTTTAAGCTAGTAACAGACGCCCATTCTTTAATTAGACCGAAGGAAAGAATTAATAACAGATTGGTAATTAATACAGAAATTAGCATACAGAAAAGAACCAGAAAACATTACTCTGTTTACCTTCTGCTGCTTGATGATCCTGCCCTATTTCCTGGACCATTACTTGACACAACAGAGATTGCATTTGCAATAGCTTCCACAGCCGAGAGCCTCTCAGCAAACGTGTTCCTCTCAGAGCGCTCTGCTTCTGAAAAATTAAGAAAAGCATCAGTGCTAAAATTTTCCTTGGGAAAATTATAAGAAAGGAGTATAAAATATGAAAAGTCACTAATCTATTTTTTTTTTTTAATGTTTAGAGAGACAGACTAGGTTTATATACAAATTTTTCTTTTGGATGAGCTTAACAATGATTCTGTACAAGCTTTCAGTATCATCAACAGACAAGAACCTATCATGTAGCTGATTCCAGACACTTGCTGAGTCAAGGCTTCAAAAACAATGACAAAAAACAAAGAAAACAAAACAAACAAAACACAAACAAAAAACAACAGTGAAGAAAAACAAACCACACAAAAACAAACAAACAAAACCACCCAAACACCAGACCAGGAGAAAAAGAAAAACAAACAAACCACACTTCACAATGAGCATCCATGAACAATGCAAATCTGTGGGCTTGTAATATACATACTCTATGTATGAACACGCTTAGGGAACTGTGTTATTAGCATAAGAAGGCAGTACAATCAGTTTACATCAGAAAGAATTAGCATTTCTTCTAACATCTACAACCCTAAGCACCGTAACACCTACACATTCTACTCATAATGAGGACCAAATTTTGTCAGGTGAGATACAGAACCTTGTTTTTTAAAAAACCCAGGTTTTGGTGCAAACTAGAAGGAAAAGGCATGTTTCTGAATAAAGAAAAGTATTTCCTTCAAGTAGAAAAGTATTTCCTTCAAGTGACTCCAATCATTCTTTCAGGAAATGTCTCAAAGTTGCAAGGGCTAGTGCTCGCTTTCCATTCAAACGCTTTTCAAACTGAGAGTCATCATTCTCTGCACACTTATTTTCACCACTGACAGCATTAAGGCCTGGATAGTTCCCTTTTGCCCCCTCCCTTTTTTTAACTAGGAAAGTACTATTAGTACCTTTCACTCTTATGCCCCTAGCTACAAGTTGATTCGTAGCTGGAAGTGAATTGCCAGTGTACTTGTGCCATACTCCTTTCTCAGACCCACTAGTTCTCATAACTCATAACCCATCACTTCTGGACCCCTCACACAGGGAGCCACAGCTCTTGAGAGTGATCCCTCAAGCAATATAACCATTCTCTGCAACAGAGCTTTCACCTGTTCTGGAGAAAGTAATCTGTAACTGAATTTTCACTGTTCCACTTCCAAAGTCAGCATTTGTGTTTGGAGAACCATCAATTGTAAATGCTTTGGCTTTAATGGGTGATTTGATATTCTATTGTGTAATGAAATCTGGCTCAGTTCTCCAGGCAAAAACGCTCCGTTTTTATGTGTTCAGTGACGTTAGCTGAAATTTAGTATCACAACTTTTTAATGATTTCGCATGCTTTGAACATTTCTTTTGGACATGCTTTTCCCAAGATCCTTTCTATTGGCAAGACTGAGAAGATACCAATTCACAGAAACAGAGCAGCCTTCCCCCAGCTTTGCAGGTCTGGGGCCACTTTTCCTGCAATTCATTTATCATTTATCCAACACTGCAGGAGCTGTAGCAACACTAGGCATAGGATCTAAGAGAGAAGAAAAAAAAAAAAAGCTTAACCCTGCCCTCAATATTTCCTTTCTGGCACTTAAGAAATCTGTATGAACAAGAGTGAAGGATCTCACTCAAGCAGGTACTAGCTGGGAAGTGGCACTATGTTCTGAAATTGTTAAGAAATATTACATCTGTTTGTCTGGAATTGAAGCCTTTACTTCTAAATCAAACTTCTTTTACAGTTCAAGAGATGACCATATAACCCACAGACAGTAACATAAGTCACCACTGCTCTCCAGATGATACACAGAAAATGAGCTTGTCCTAATATCCATCACTAACAGTTACAGTGGAAGCTAAATGTGACCTGAATCTAAAGATATGAATCTCCTTCAAGGACAAGTTTTACGAGGGAAAAAGAGAGAGGCAGAGGAGTGTTACAAGTCTATCAGGTTCTTGTTTTTCATTGTTCCAAAAGTTAAATTAGACCCAAATGAAGTTACTGAAAAAAATGTCAAGGTTGCAAAGACAAGCACTCAAATTAGGAAAAGTCAGATTAAGTTTGCCTATGCATCCTTATTTCAGCTTCCTTGTGTGCTCATAGTAACACTCTCCAGTTACACAGTTGGGTATTGTTTGTTTATTTTGGTTTGGGTTTTTTGTTTTGGATTGTTTTGTCTTCCCACCCGCCCTGTGCCCAGCAACAAGACCCCTGCCTCAATCAGTGCACAGGATGGACGACACACTAAAGATGAAGGGTTGTACAGAGAGCAAGCTGCTTATGCCTTGTTTGCTGCAACATTAGGGAGGGGTGTAGTAAGGCAGCAACAGCTTGGGAAGGAGAGGGGGAAACATTTTATTGTGCTTAATGCCACTGAACATCACTTTGGAAAACTGGAACTTATTTCTGCCACATCTATCAGCACACAGAACTTCGTGAAACAAGTTTTTACAGATGATCGTGATACATTTTACTCATTTCTGGACACCTAAAAGGTGCCTGACCCACAGAAATAATTAACATTCACAGCACAACTAAAACTACGACTAATCCAGTTCTAGAATTCAGTGTTTTGTAGTAACACCTACTCAAAATCAGGCCCTATGCCTCTCAAACAGAACGCTCAAAATTAGTTAATAGCTTTGAATACAGAAAAACTTCAAGCTATAATAAAACTCCAACCAAGAGATGAGAAAGCTGCAGCATTACCCCTATTTTATAAATAGGGATATGAGGCACAATTCAGATCTACAAATGACTAAAATTCAATGACAGCACCATACAAAAATCCCACAAGGAAGTTCATTCATTATTCAGTGCAGGGTTTGTATGGTGTGCAAGAGTAAGGAATGGGGCCACACACTGAATGATGAGGATAAAAAGAAATATTGAATAGCTACCCATTCGGTGAGCACCGTCCATCTTGTGCACTGAATGAGGTAGTCCTGTGGAAAAAATAGTATGACGGTGTAATTAAAGACCATTTCACAATGCATACCCATGTATATAGCACATGGGTAAACTTCATTCTGCCATTCCCTAATTTTTGAGTGCTTGACTTAGCAACCTTGTTAACATGCTTTTTACTTAACAGTATTTATCAGACATTTTTAAATGGTCTCAGTAACTGGCATTAATAGGTCATTCTTCCACATTTCTTAATACATATCAGGGACAAGCAGCATTTCTAATTGAAGGTATTTGCATATACTAGGACACCCCAAAAATATTAAATATAATTTCTCATAGATTTTACTAGTGATATAAAGGGGATACTAGAGATACAAAGGTAGAAAAATACTTTTTTCATCTAAAATTAACATGTGAATGTCAAAAGCTTTTACAGTCAATAAAAACAGCTTAGTGCTCTTAACTATTGAATTCTTATAAAATTCTTATAAAACCATATCAGAGTAATAAAAATGTTGCCCCAGCACCTTTGAAAGGCCAGGACACATTTTAGGTGCTGAATTTTAATATACCCATATATGAAGAATGCAGTCTTTATTTCAAATTTTCTTGAAAATGCAGGAGAAGATTATTTTCAAAGTATTTTCATAATATTGTTGAGCTCACCCTCTTCCTCTTTTGTTTCCTTGTTGCTGGTGGGAAAGCATACAGATACACAAGCATGCAGAATATTACGGTTTCCGTCACATCTATGGCCAAGGAACGTCTGCAGCATTTGTGGATTCTGATCCAAGACAAGTGCTTGTTCAAGATTCATCAGGTATTGTCTGCAAGCCTCATAGTCACATCGAAGAATGTGCTGCATCAATGTTTGTTTCTGTACTCGAAAGAATAAAATATTTTAGAAATGTGAAGTACAAAAGGTAGATAAAAGTTTCATAAATGCTTCTGATTTTCTTTGCATTTTGAAATTCATAGGAAGGAGTTCATCTCCAACACTGGCTGAAGTTAGTGCAGGAGCTGTTCAGAATATGTATCATCTCATTACAGCACTGTTAAAAACAGAGCTGTGGGCATTCAGACACAGACAAGAAAAAGGAATGGAGCAGCAGAAGTCATCAGGCTCACAAAAGCATTCCTTTGGCTTCACAGCTGGATTCTTAAGATAGATTACTTCCATTTCATAGCTCCATGTAAAAAGGGAAAAGTGATACAACTGAAAGAGCCTAAGGATCTACATGAACGAGTTCTAGCCCAGTTTTTTTTAAACAAGTGATATATATGCTGGGAAGTGAATGATTAGAAGCTGTTGAAGGTCTGGGAGGTTGACCCCACATATAACCAGCTTTTCCATAATGATGGAATACTACTTCGCTGTGAAATCAATCTCAGTCTAACAGGTACACAATACCTCAGGGTGGCAGCAGAGCACACAGCAGATCTAACTGCACTGCCCCAAATCACTGACAAGAGTTTACAAGTATGACATATGAATTCACAGCAGAACCACTCATACAGCACCACTGATGAGGACAGAACTCCACAGGTGATTCAAGTGAAAAAACCTTCACTTTCCTCTCCTACTGCATGGTCCAAATAGAAGATTTTTAAAAAAAAGAAAAAAAAAAGTATTGCTGGAAACAAAACAAGTTGCTGGATCCCTGAGAAAAACTGTGCACCCACGAGACAAATAAAATTGTACAGTGTTAGTAGATATAAAAAGGTAACCATTTAAAAATGAATGCCTAAAAACCCCTTACTAATTAAAAGCCTGATACAGAAGTCATGCACTCCCCAAAAAGGATCTTTCACTTTGCTTGGCAAATTTGTTGGTGTTTTCATGTTTCTAAGAGATTCTTCAGCTGAAATTAGTTTCTTTCAAATAGTGAAAATACAAATCAGTATCTAAACATGAAGCTGCTTTAAGTATAACTTTACAAAAGCAAGAGAAAAAAACCACATAATTTGGTAGCAGAGAAAATACTTTACCTCAACAGCCATAATGATAATAGCAGCTTTCTTTTTGATGGTCGAGTTAGCAGGAAGATTTGTTAAGGAATGAACACCCATTCCAAGACTACTAATAGGTGGAAGATCAAGCCAGTCAGGGTCTCGTATCCCACCCATACAATCTTTTGCCATTGGATAGATTGTACCATTTCCATCTCTAAGAATAATAGGCGATTCCTACATTTGGGGAAAAAAAGTTTCGTTTTTAAGTCTCCACAATTTACAAATATTATCCTTCCCAAAAGGTCCAGTTGTTCTTGACTGCCAACAATTACAACAAATTACAGTTTACCCAAGGTTCTCATTTATGTCATTGACTCCTATCATTATGAGTGGTGCAACTTAAGATAAGAGATTACTTTTGCAAATGACTGAAATGTGCTTAACATAATAAATATTACTAGAAGTATCTTCCTGATGATATACATTCATTAATTAACATTACCAGTGAAACAAATAGTACCTATACTTTTAGCTTACTTAAATGCTCCACGTAATGTTGAATATAATGAAATATTCAAATTCAGTTATTTTGCAAAAAATGTTATCCTAAACAAAGCAAGAGTTGCACAAAATCTCAATCATTTTTAGAGAATCTGTATTTTCAGTCAAATACAGAGTAATTTTTTTTTTAATTATTTCCATTTATTCTCAAGAGTGGATTTTTACCCAACCCAGACCCAAAATACAGCTAATTAACAAGCTGACACTAATCCAAGAACCATTCTGTCACCTTTCCCCCCCCATTTTTTACATTTAAGGTAGAGTTTAAGTAAGATGTGCTTAGGTAAGTTGATTGCTATTCCACTAGTGCCTTCAAAATATCAAAGGTAGCAGGAAGTTTTTCATAAACTGTTTAAAAAATTATTTCTTTGCCAGACTTTGGAAAAGCCTTACAGAAGGCTGTGCCATCTCATTCAAAGATGACAGAAGTAAAGTGCAGGGAAGTTAAATTATTGATACAAAAAACCACAAACCTGTCCAGCTGTAAAAATAGCAACACTTCTCTCATTCTGACCCAGGAATGCAATGCTGCTAGTAGGGAAATTATTTTCCTGTTCAGCCTTTCCTGTGGCAAGGTCAAATATGCAGTAACGAACCCAGTTCCCAGTTTTCAGAACAGCATGCACTCCTGCAAAGACACACGAAGAAAAAAGTTAATGTGTTTTATTCCAGTAAAAGAACTTCCACCTAAAGCACTTTCAAGAAATTACTAACATCAATGGAAGCACCTGTTTTGAAAGTAGGTGTTTTCCACTTGGATGAGACACAGGTAATAAAGGAACCAACAGATTTGGACTCACAGGCTAAGTCCTACTTACCTTTTGAATCTACATTTACTGCTAGGATCTCTGTTTTTTCAGGAATACACAGCTTTTTGGGTGTTCTTTGAAAACAGTCAGGAACTTTTGGAGTTCCGCCAGTTTTTACAACCTGAAAACAGATGTAAAATTTTAAGCTGCAATTAAGTACACATAGTGTTGACACTTCAAAATACTGATTATTTCCTCAGTGTTTCACAAACACATACCTGCAGTTCATCTATTCTGAGCAGCCTACAGTCTTGGAGGAGAGAAGAAGGATCAGGATCGGAATTAGAACTGCTCTGACAGTTTGCATTATTGGAGGTGCCTGGAAATTTCACAGCAACGTACGCACCATCCACTTTTAGCACCTACAGGCAGAGCACATAAGAGTTTTACTAAAAGGCTGAACAAAATCTGATTTGCTTCAAAATAAACCTTCAGAACTTTATCAGGGAGAGGGAAAAATTTAAAATAACCAGTCATGAAATTGCATAGCTGTTGGTCATTACCCTTGTCGTTTTGATAAAATTACTGAAATTTGAAAATCTTGGATTTCCTAATGACTTCATAAGCATCCTGAATCATATCAAAGATCCCTCCATTTCAACATCCTACGTCCAACAGGAGCCAGCATCAACTGACTAGAGAAGCTCCTACTGGTACTCCCCTGGTCTCTTTCCAGCTTCCACCTCCTGGAACAGTAGGAAAACTTCATGTTTAGTAGCCTGGATAGACCTTTCTCCTATTAATGTGTGATATCACTTTTGGAAATAAACACTATTCTTGTGGCAATGAATTCCAAACATCAGCCAACAATCCAACAACAACAAAGTCTACACTGAGTCTCCTTCTTCTTTAAGGGCCCATTAGCTCTTATACTACAAGACAAAGGAAAAAACTATTATCTTTTTTTTTTTTTGGCCCACCTCAAAATTTTTAGTGCTCCTTCCTCAACAGGACTGTACACAGTGGAAAAAAGACCTGATAGTTTATGGGTCTACTGCCTGTTCTGTGCACTCAATGATGAAGTTCTCCACTCAGTCCCTTAGGACTGAAGGATACAGACAAGTCTATCCAGACGTTCTTCAAGCGTGTGTGTCTATCCTTCTCTGGGCCCGAAGGAAATAGAAGCTATTCAATCCCACACTGACACAGTCATTTCTAAGACTGTAAGCCTCTCTGAAGAGTTGCTGCCATGCATATCTAATCACAACTGTCAAAACAGGCTTCCTTGATATAGGAACTTCTTGTGCTATCACCAAACAGCAAGGCCCTTTGAATTTCCAGTTGAGACCATAATTTTCTCAACAGGAAAACAAAGCTAAGGCAGAAGGGGGTGCGGAAAAGACAGACAATATTTTAATTATGAGCAGAAACAGGAATTCTGTATGCTCTCAGTCTTGATCAAAACTAGATATAAGCAAGCATCAGTCTTTAACAAGCCCTAATTTCTCTATAGTTTCTACACAGAAAGTGCTTAACAAACAAAGGTATAGATGTAACCAACTTTATCTAAAAGGTCTCCAACAATAAAAACCAGCTCTCAAATTTTCAAGATACTGTATGTAAGAAAAATCCAGGCACTTCCATGTTTTCTCCCAATTTCTCTGGCTAAGTGCAGCCTATCAGGTACACTAGAGAAAATTATATACTGACAAACCTTAAAGCATTAGCACTTCAGTGAAAATAGAAACATAAAAATTCAGGCTCTTTTATATTTATTATAGTGGTTCTTGATGCAATGCACAGACACCTTTGCAACTGTATACAGAAATAGTAGAACAGTCTCTGTACTGAAAATCTTAGGATCTTTATCAGGAAGGACAGATAAGAGACAAGAGGGACTTCCCCAAAACAGTGGTTTAAGCAACTTCAACTAGATCTCAAAATCTTATTTACAGAAACTGAAGTATTACAATGAACTAAGTTGCTCCATATTCCTTTCTGCATAAATGACCTAAACCTGATAAGGAAAATTCATTGTGAACTTCCTCCTTTCAAAGATACTGCTCAAGGCAAATCTTACACTGCCACACAAGTAAATCCACTAAGGATGCAAGTAAAATAACTCTAACTAACTTCAGTTGCCTTCTGTTGGGCAGTTACTGATCCTCCTCTGGTAACATTTTTAAAAATCTTCTATGAATCAAGTAGAAAGCAACCCAATCTTTTCCTTTTGAAGAAAACCTCATTGGCTTTCTTGTGCTTTATTTTTGAAAAGCATACCAGAGAACTGTCTAGAGGACCTAATCCCTCCTAACAACACACAACACCACCAAAGCAGAAGAGGGAGTATTTTCTTCTATAGGGCTCTTTAGTCAGAGTAAAGGTTTATTACAGAAAAAATGAAAACATTACAAGGATTAAACAAAGAGATTTTCTGGAGTAATAAATGAAATAACTTTATAATCATATTAATGAAGCATGTACTTTCTAATCAAAATATTTTTGTTCTTTGGTTGCCTGAACATGAGATTCACCCAAATATTCTACCCATGTGTATGTAAAAGTCAGTCACAACAGGTGAAACCCTTCACAGTCTCATTGGACATGTGGGAGTTATTCCTCAAGACAACAAAATAGTATTCTGGATAAAACCACATCTGCTTTTCTTAGTATTGTGGTTCAATTTAAAAAAACAGAATTTTTTAAGAATTATCACATTTTACTCACAACACACCCACTCTATTATTATCATTGTGTTATGGACAAATATAAATGCAACAGAAGTCGTACTCATCAGAAACACTCTCAAGCATCCCAAAAGTATTTTTTTAAATAGCTTATCTAAAAGAAAAACCTTTTTTTTCCTCCTCCCAAAAGACAGTGGGACAGTGCATTTTATACTTTAGACAAACCTTGCCAACAGGAACATTCTTAACATCTTCCACAAACACAACTTCCCTCAGAGACCACTGTTCTTCATTCACTTTCTCCTCCTCTTTCGGGGCAGGAGTCGATCGTCGTCGCTCTGAGACAAAAAAGTTGTATCAAAAAAGAAAGACTTGAAATACTTAATCAAAGCATCAAAATGCAATGTTCAGTAAGCACGAAACCTTTCCCCAAAAACGATTATCAGCAGTCAAATGTAGAAATTAACAAGAGGTTAACAAGAACACAACTTTAAGAGTCAGAGCTACCTAGCAAGTATACCGTGTCACTTTCAAGCTTTTCTATGCATTTAACGCTAATAAAGCCCATATGATAAGCAAAGTAATTTTTAAAGATATTTAAGAAAAGTAATTATAATACAATTTTTTCAAATTTTAAAGAACACAATAATTAGAATACAAAAAATTAAAATACAAGGAACAAGCCCTGTTTTGTCAGGGCTCAGATACTTGTGCTGTAAGTAAAATGGCTGACACTGTGAGACCATTCAGTCACCCCTGCTACAGTGCTTTGTATCAACCTTACAGAAAGTCTGTTAGCCTACCACATATGGATTATTTGGTAAACTTCTAGAAGAGCAAATGAGGCAGAAAATAGCTGTTTGGGCTAATGGCAATTGCAATGCAGTTAGATTTGCAGCAGACTTTATCTGAACAGTAACTGTACTACACTCAGAATCAAATCTAAATACATAACATTACTAAATTGATGCTGAAAGAACTAATGACACTAAAGAACCTTTAATCTTCCAATTTGAGTATACAGTGTAATTAATACTATCAACATATTTAAAGCAAGAAGCAGAGAACTTCTAAGCTAATTGCACAGTTAACTTCAAACACAAGTTCAAAAGCCCAAGCAAAGTTGTGGTCTGTGAAAAATTACAGCTGAATGAACTGCAAAAGAAATCAATAGTAAAATTAGTGAGTACTGCAGATCTGAGCATATGAGATTCTCAGTCACTGCACGAGGCCATTTGAGTCATTAGGTTAATGCTTCTTAAAACTGCAGTTTGTGAACAATTAGAAGAAAAATCTACAGAGAGAAGATTTCTTCAAAAGATAGCATTGTAATTAACATTTTATAAATGTATGTGTTTAAATGGAGAGAAAAAAATGCTTTAGAGTCCAGTTACTCAAATCTGGATGTAGGCTTTCAGGTTTTTAAGCACAACTTGTACTATAAAACTTCTCTGACTGCTTTTGTATGTTAAAGTAAAGAATGTAATATTTTAGACATTTTCTGTGTTAGGTACAAACTACTGCTTTCTGCATCAACATTCAACTGCAAGGCAAGCTGTTCAACAGCAGCTTAATCTTTAAAGAAGTTTTCCAAAACAAGTTCAGCTTCTGGGCTGCAAAGAAACTCATTATCACACTGCAGTTAAACATAACTTTATCTTCAGACTTCCTCTTGATCACCTCCTGAAAGATACTTTTGATTCTGAGAACTGCTATGCTTGTGCAGATACACCCTACATCGAGTAGTCACTGCTTATATGTTTATTTAACACTGACAATTCACCTATTATTCAAAGTCTGTTACAAAACCTTTATCTATATTGCAGCACAGACTGAAAGGCCGAAGGATTGTGAAATTAGTACAGAATCACTGTAGAACTGCCTTTTATGGAAACTTCTTATCTACACAAATATTTTATGTTACTCTGAGCTACACATTACTTACTATATGGCATTGATGCACTGCTTGCAATTGAAGATGCATCACTACAAGTGGAAGCTGGGGATGGTGGAGGACCCATCTCCGTTTTCACTGGTTCCTGTTTGCTTTCAGGTCTAGAATAGAAGATAGTACTTAGAGTGAAGAAAGAAAAAAGTGCAATCTTTTCTGTGACAACGGACAAAAGTGTCAGTGTACCCCAGCACTGTTGCTTTAATAATACCTTAAAGAAGTAACTCCACACTTGTGAACAACCACCCTAACTGACAAGGCTATAAATCTTGATGCTGGGAACAGTGCAATGCTGCTTAATCAGGAAATAGCTTTTTAACATTAACTGAGCATAGATACACTATTACAGAAAATAAGCATCATGAGCTTCATTTGAGGACAGGAAGAACTATTAGCTTTGTACAGTAACCTGAAACTCCAGAACTGCTAAACATTTTCAAGCTTTACTTGAAATTGTTTAAATCTGTTTTAAGAAACATTTAAATGGCAATTGTCAACCCAAATCTTTTTTTCTCAAACTATGCAAGGGCTGAAACAGATCTGTTTAATCTCATGAAGAGCCAGAAAACAGCTGGTTCCATTTTCAGCTATTAAAATATAAAGTCTTGGAAACTTTATGGAACACTGTAGGCAAGCCTTCATTTAATATTCCTTCTGCATTTCACATGTCCATAGTGATTTCACACAAGTGAGACATCTTTCCTGCAGTGAGTATTTCTGCACATCTAGCCGAGTTTACAAGAAACCTAGTATCTTACAAAGAAGGCAAAATTTTCAAAATGATAAAAATCTGACCTTCCTTTTCCATTATTAGTCCCCAGCTGAAGCGACTAGCAAACAAACGATCCGTGTGTACGCGCGCACGTGTTCTGCACACTTACTTTGCCTCAGTAGTTTTGCTGGCTTTCTCCATGTTTTTCAAGCTCTCGGGGGACCGAAGCTGAAATCGACAGCTGTCATTCATGTTCCACACAGATTCCATTAACACACCAACTTTAGGAATTCCAGCACTGATTGAAAAAGCAACTGCTCCAGCATGATAGAGGGGGTTATTTCTTAAACACACCTACAGATAGAAATATTTATTTCTATGAGAAAAATGGATTCTACTGAGGGAAATCTTACATGCATTATTTTCTCAGTGGCAAATGTAGTAGTCAAAAAAGAAAACTTACAGAATCAGGTGAAGAGGAAAGTCAACATTATGTACAGAAAAGGAAGCTGTTGTGCAATTCACAGCTGAAAGCAACAGCTTTAGCAGTGAAACTGTTTGACATATAGTATTTAGATCCTCAAACAAAAGGAAAAACTAATCCAATAACAGAGACTCATCACAGTGTCAATTAGAATGGTTTTGGAATCGAAAGAAATGTGCTCCCTGGGAAAGAGCTGTTTTGTCTCATATTAGTTCTCGTACTAATCACAAAAAAAAATCCTCTGTACCAGTTATTAGCCCTTTTGGTAAAGGCTTCAAACCAAGGGTCTATCACACTGCATAAATAAATCAAATCCAGACATTAATACTGCGGGTACTTAAATGCTTAATCATTCACTAAGCTAATTTGATCTAGTGGGAATTGTATTTCTATACTTACTTTCTCTCAAAATACAGAATCAGTAGGTAAATTAAATCAGTAGGTAAACTAAAACAGAAGTACTTTGCATGTGTACAGCTTGCTCTTATGTGCAGCAATAGTCATACTTATAAAGCAGTAACAACACTAACAGGACACAGCCATTTACAGTCATATAATTAAAACATACTATTTTAATTCCACATTATTGATACCACTTCGGTGCATAACTTTTTGTACTAATCAATTTTGTTGTGTTTTTTTAAGAGCAGGTTGTAAGCTCATCATATAGCATGGTAAAAGTGCCACTGGTGACAGCTGTACTTGCCTGGGTTCCAACAGTTATGTTTGGCATAGAGGAGATACCAGCACTAGACTTCGGCTTTTTATTTTTTGCTCTGGCCTTTTCTAGCATTTTCTTCCTTTGGCTGAAAGGAACTACACCCCTGTGGAAAAATGCACGTTATTTTAAAAAGGCTGTGAAAGAAAAGTTTTGTTCAGAACTTTTCAAAGTTTATTCCTTCTGCTTAATGTAATCACAGTCAAACATACAAGTGTGTGTGTACCACCTTTTCCAAAGTCTCAAAGAACTGCAGAAATGTCATCTTTTTCTATATGTACCCCCACTTTCCAAATTCATCTCAACTGCCCCCATTTACTAGGAGGAGGTGGAAGAGGCAGAGCCCACAAGTTATTTCACTGCCAAATGGCTTTCTTTTCAGTCTGAAGTGCTGCAAAACCTCTGTCACAAGTGGTATACTCCAGTCACAGCTTTCAAGATGCAGGCTGCCTCTCTGAACTTGAGAATACCTTTCCCACAACTAGCGATAATTTCCAGAATTTGCAAACTCTGGGGAAGAAGGTAAGCTTTTTTGTTTCTAAATTCTAAAAGCCTCACTTTCGCTCTGGGGACATGGCTGAAGGAGTCTGGGACTCTTATGACAGACTTCCACTGCAAGAGGGGGAAAAAAGAACACTCCTTTTGTAATTGGATCGACTCGGTTTAGTTGAAAATCATGCCTGCATACACAGTTAAGCTTATTATTTTGATACGTCATGTTTTAGTCAGTGGCTTATACAGTTACAAGCTTTGATTCAAGAAGCTCCTTCATGTTAAGTAAAACATGAAAAGCATCAGTCCTGTGCAACACTGGAAACTGAAATCTTGTATCATGTACTACAGATCACTGTAACTAAGGGTATCAATAGTAACAGAAGCTTCTGTCTACATCAGTCTAGTAATATAAAATCACCACAGCCGACATTTAACCAGAAAAAGATATGTTAGTTCATAAATTGCTTCCAAAGATTACATATAAATGCTAGTTAAGTCTTTCTGTATTTTGCACTGATTATTCCAGTAAAGATGGAAGGTTCTAATAGCCAAGTATCTCTGATGCTATGACTTAGTAATATGAAGAGTAATTGAAGTGTGACATGTCAGCCATGACATAATGAAAGAGCCAAGAACCAGAGAGGTGTAATTTTGGCATCTGGGACCAGAAGTTAGAATAAAATATGTCTGTGTTTAAAGTTTACAAGTCCAGCTACAAGTCTATTTAAATATTTTCCAGAGTTAATAGAATTTAATGAGGAAGCCATTTCATAGAATTAATTTTCAGTGCTCTGATTTCCAGCTCATCATCAAGTATTTACCTCATCCATGCCTCAAAGCTACTTGAACTTTAGGCATGATACATAACGCAATGACTCCTGACACACTGAAAAATAATGCATGCTGACAATGCATTATTATTACTCAATGAATTCACTTAAATTAGAAACTCATTTCAGAGCCCTTTTGGAAGTATTCTATTTAAGGTTTTGTTTTTTGCTTGCTTTTGTTTTTAGGGTTTTTTGGCGTAGGCTTCTTAATCATTAAATTGTTAGTTAAAATATTTTAACTAACGTTTCATATTTTATGTTTTAAAGGATTATATTTTAACAACTCCAGAGGGAGCATTTGATGTTATTTCCTCCTTCTTTAAGATTTAGACCACAAATTAACAGACAATATCTTCTAACAGAGCCAGAGACAGGAACATTGACCTCATATGTGGGTAAGTTTGTTCCACATTTATAATCTGAAAAAGGCCTTAAAGGCATAGAGAAGATTATTCTCTGATCCTGTATAGTACTGATACATCTGAATGCTAAAGCATTTACACACATCTCTTAAAACAATGACCTTATTCTGTTAAAGATGTTATAAGTGGATCCAAAAGCTTTAGGCATTAAAAAGGAGGATAAATGTATTTTAAAAAGGGAACCTAAGCTCAAGTGCAGATTTCCAGAACTCAGAACAATGGTGGTTCAGTAATTTTGCAATGCTTCTCAGAGCCAGAGATATGAAGACATCCAGAGCATCTACACTGTTGTACACAAACACAGTATTACTTACCACCAATACAAGTTGTTCTCTAGTTGAGCACATGTGTAAAGAGCACAACAATGCAAAGAAACAATCCGTTCTCCCTGAAGCTCCGAGTATGTCTGTGCAGTGTGTTCTAATTTAGAGGCTACGGAGCTTAAAGTTTCATCTACCCATGTAGCAACCTAAGGGAGAAGGAAAGAAAGGAACAGAGACAGTAGAGGAAAAAAAGAAGAAAAGTTGCACATCAGTTATATTTACTGGTTTTGAAAGGGGGGAAAAAAAACCCCACATCATAAAACAAAAATACAATTATACCCTTTGAAAATTTATCCCCTACCATCTTTTCTTTCCCCAACGAGAGCTTTTCAGAATTGTTTTCCCCTCTATTTCCAGTCCTCAACATTAACAAAAAAGGTTGGGGAAAAAAAAGAGAGAAACCTGTCAAAAAGTATATGGATGTGTTGGTGCCTTTACCAAATCAGTTTCAAGTTCACTCTAACTGGGCTGAAAAGCGTATTTAGATAACTTACTTTACATCACTGAAAGCTTCAGTGTCCTTAATTTTTCTACAAAATCTATACAGAATATTTACAAGCTTCTCTATTCTCAAAACAGTGTCAGTTACTACTGTAACAGCAAAAAGTCAAGTGTTTCAGATAATCGGTAAACCAGGTATCTTTTCACTGTTTCAGCTGTAAATCTGACAGGTTTCTTTTTTTTAAAACTTTCTGCATTCCTACAAAACACCAGATGGAGAAGAAAAGAAATGAATGAGCAAATGAATTTATGTACTTTCTAGTGCAGATGAAGCTGAAGAAACAACTTCTCTATAACATATTGCAAGCAACTGAAAAAACCCAGCTTTGTCAAACTCAGCAACCAGCAAACATTTCATACCTTGTTATTTTCCGTGGCAACAGTTGCTCTAATACTATTTGCGGAAAGCAGCACTATCTTTTCATTGGTTAATCCCAAGAACATGGCTCGTGGATGATGTAGCGAAGGATTCTTTGGAAACAAAAAAAAAAAAAATTTTAGATATTCAAAGCGTATAAATAATTCTGAAGGGAAACATTTAAAGCTATACAGTACCTGTGCATTTCTGTAAGGCTCTGATTCACTCCACTTCCACTGATAGAGTTCTCCCTTACTGCTAACAGCCACGAGCTCAGAATATAGAGCTCCGATAGAAATAAACTTTGTTCCATCCTACAAACACAGAAATATGAAGTCTAAGACAATAATATTATAAATGCATCTATAAAAACACATAAATGAAAAAAAAATTAACTTGGAATTGGTTTTTTTCCCGAGCACCCCTGAACAATGAACCTGAAAATAAAGGTATATCCGGATTGTCTCAAACTCAACATGTCCCCACACACAAAGCATCGTTGTTTCTGATGAACTGAAGGAAGGAAGGAAGAAATAGATATTATTTCCCTGAAATTTAGCCATAGCATATACATGGCAATTAACTTGGACAATTTATATTAAGAGCTTACACAGTGTTTTAAGAACACAACACCGCTCATAAAATTAAAGATGAGAAGGTCTCTTGACTTGCAACACTGAAAAAAAAAGTTACTGCTTGAAATTCTGGCTGTTTGAAATTAACAAAAAAGCAACATAATTCCATTATTCCATTGCTAAGAATAGTCAGGAAGACATCTTGCAAGCTACCGAAGAAATCAATTATCAAATTCACTGGTTCATCAGTTAATTCTTACCTTTCACTTCTGAAAGTAAGCAACTGCAAACAACATCAAGTTAAAAAAAAAAATCAGTATGCTACGTGTCTCAATAGTGCATCATTATAACCTGATACGCTGGAAAAGCTACTAATTATTGATTATTCCTCTTGCCCTTTTCTCCTTTTTAACATTTTATCAAAACTCATCTGGTATCTTTCTACTACTTACACAGCATCACTTTGTTCATTTGCTTCATCCTGTACCTACACAAACCTCACAGGTCTGTTTTCCTCCCTCTTCTATTGGGTTCAGTGTTGCTGCAACTATGCTCAACCTCACTTTTGCAAATTCCTGTTCCTCCTTGCACTGAAATGGATCTCAAACTACAGAGAATTTAAGGGATTTCACAAAGCATTAAATTCTGTTTACTGAGAAACATTTGTAACATTTAATTGCTCCTCAGCAAGTGCAACTATAGGACAAACGTGCTCTTTCTGAAGTTCCTTACTAGTAATAACTCAAATTTTTCTTCCTTACAGCTTTACAAAAAATGAAAAAAAACACCCCAGCTTAAACTAGTATAACATCAAATGCTGTCTTCTAGAGCTACAGATCTGAAAGAGAGGTACATGATGTCTAGTGTTCTCTGTAGAGGTTATCTCCCAGATCAGTATCTTTAACTGACTCTCAGATTACAATACACCATGTTTACGTACTTCAGCCATCCGAGGGGAAACTGAACTCTGTCAGCCATTAAAAAAGTCCCACCATCCTGTACATTTATCTGTCCCCTAAATTAGGAGACTTTTCACCACAGAAGCTTAAAAGTGGAAACGTTTTTAGTTTCCTAAGTCTGGATTTACACTCTTTTTTCACTGATTTCATGCCCAGAAGTCCGCATTCCAAAAGGTGTGAGTGTGTCCTTGAGTAACACAGGATTCATTCAGTACAGCTCTTACCAAACGCTCAAATGCTCACCAATAATTTGGGAAAAGAGAAAAGCAGCAGGAGGAAAAGGACAGAAGCAATCATACGCAATTCTCTTTTATACCCTGATTAAGAGGCTCTAGAATTAGTTGAATCATTACAGAACTATTTTGTTCTAGAGGGCATCTACCAACACAGCACAGAATCAACACAAATACTAATCCACGTCATGATTATTAACACATGCCATGGCATAAACACTGCACATTCTGAGAAAGAACTGTCACCAGAACCTACTGTAGTCTAATGAGATGCATCTCTACTTCATCAGCATAGATGAATCTTCAGAAGTTATCTGGCCTAATGACTCAGATTTAAGAATGGAAAGCAATTAATTTTTGCTCCAAGACACTCTCATTACGACTTTTCATCTTGCTAACATACTTTTTCTAAACAAACAGCTTTGTACCAGAAGCTGAATATTAGAGAGACCTGCCAATCACAATTTTTCTCTCCCTTCCATCAAAATATTAGCAGTTGTGACCTAAATACTCCAGGATCAATGCTACATTCACCTCCACAGGGCCATTCAACAAACTACCCAAAGATGCAGGAACAACACAACAGCTCTGCTTCTGTAAACCTGAGACTCCTGTTCAACTACAAATTTTGATTTCAGACCAGAGAAATTAACACACTTGAAGATGATGCAGCCTACTGACAAAATCTTAGTATCTCAATAGCTAAGCAGAACATACCTACTTGAAAAAACTAAAGGCTTGGTTTGCACCTCATTACAGTCAAGCAGGGAAGAACCAGCCATACTTGCCATTATTACAGAGTGGCTCTGATACACATGGCACAAGGCTGATAGAGTAAGTGTAGACTGACAGTACTACAGTGCAACAAGATTCGAAGTATCAGAAGAATGTACTCATTGACTTGGATTCCTGAGCAGTTGATGACGTTTATTTGGTGGAGAAGACTCAGTACCTGTGCAACATGTCTATACACCATCAGTCTCAAAATGTGGGTGAAACTGATGCATTTGGGAACACTATCAGATTTCCAAAAGTTTCACCCATGCCTCTCAGGTTGGTACTTCAGCTCCCACAAACGGAAGTTAACCACCCTCATCACAGCCTACTACAGCTGTCTCAAATGCTAAAGGTCAAAATAATGAAAAATGAAGGACAAATATTTGCAACCACAACTGGTTCTTTTCTTTTTTTTAGTGGTTTCTTGTGTGCTTTAACTTGCACCCTGACTTACTGTCTTTTCCACTAACATTTCAAGACCTCCAGCCTATTTTCCAAGATGGAAGAAACATCTGAACTGACCTCTCTGCTAAACCACCTCCCTCAGGATTTTCACCTTGAAGAATTTCTGTTGGAAAATACTACCAACAAAAATTCATACTGGGGCTATAGCAAGAAAGACACAGAACTATTTCTTATGAATGTTCAGCTGAAAGAAATGATGGAAAGTTTAATTACTCTTGGATAAAAATGGAAGGCCTTTCGAGTAAGACACCTTCATTTAACTGGAAGCCCAGAAGCTAGGGTCTATAAGAGTTCATATGCAAACAGGTAAGTGGGAAGCAGTTCAGTATATATAAATTGCACAGGCATACAGTTAGATATCACAGCAAAATAAAAAGAAAAACAAACCCCACACCAGTAATAGTGGCCATAGTAACATTACCAAAACACAGATGATGAGTCAGTATCCCAAATCTAAACTACATTTATTCTTTCATGTTAAATTCCTCCAATGTCTCTCTATCCAAGTGAGATTTTTTCACTCTAAGCTAGGGGGACAAAAGCTGCCAACTTTCACTGACAGAGAAGTTCAATGTTACTAGATGAGGAAAAACAAAACAAAACAAAACCAACAACAAACCCAAAACAAAGAAAGAACAGTTCAGACATAAAAGACCTAGTAGAGAATAACTATTAGACAAACATTATTTTTAGGTCTCTTTATTTCTCAGTTTGAATGCCCAAAAGAAGGCAATAGCATCTAAAGTCATGCTGCTGTAAGCAGAAATAAGCCTCTATATCCACCTCCCTTTTCAAGCTTATCTAGATTTAGTTTGAAATGAACAGAGATACAGAAAAAGGAAGTGTGACATTGAAAATACAACCTCACAGATCCTGGGGACAGACAGAAATGGGAACACCAGACTAAGTCCATAAAATTTGGTCTAATAAACATAGATGATCACTTCCATTCTTAGGAAGCTTTTGGTTTGGTTGGTTGGTTTGGGTTTTATTTTATTTAGGTTTTTTAAAAGTCATCTCCCCAAACATATAGGTAATCCATAAAGACAATGACTACAGATATTCAATGAGCAACATATAGCTCGTGTTTCTACTACTATCATCTCCTGTTATAATTACTTCTTGCCTTGAAAATGGAATTAAGGTTTTACAAAGAAAACCAGCTAATCAAAGCCAAAGGATTCTGAAGGAGCAACCAAGTTACTGATCAACTCAAAACACAACTGCAAATAAATGCCAATTTTTACCACTGTAGTTTAAAAGCACAAGCCATTCAAATTGAAAGTATCTCTAGGAATAATAATGCTTATCAAAAATATTTCCTTGATGAAGCATAGTTTAGATTGTTTCATGAGTTTCCTACTGCCAATTAAATGCTTTCAGCACCCAAGTAAAGAAGAAAAAAAAAACAAGCCAAGCCTTATGATCTACAGCAGTGTCTTGAAAACACACAGAGAAGAAAATTACAACAGTAGTAACAAAAGTGCAGCTAGAAGGATGTAATTAATTATGTATAATTCAAGTGCATAATAAGGTATATGCTTTATTACATTATCTCACAAAACCAAGATGTGATCGTCAAAATGGAAACACACGGTATTTATTCGGAAAAAAGAAACAGATCTATTGCACAGCATGCAAAATAATAGATGAAAAAAATTCCATACCTTATCTGGCCACCACTGCAAGTCTTCTCCTAAAGAAACAGGACTTTGAACAGGTGTATTCTTCTTGTCCAGGTTTGGTTCCCCTTCCTTACTTGTTGAGCCTCTTTCATTATCAAATGAGGCTCCATCAAGCCACCTTCGTTCACGCAAACGTAAAACGGACTCACGTTCACGCAACAGCTCAGAGTCTCTCTCTAAGGGAAGAAGGAGAACTGGTATGCAATTGGGTCACACCAGTGGGATAAAAGTAAGCCACTCTCTAGTAAAGACCCTTCAGGATGCAACTAACAGCAGTTAAATCTACTCACACAGATTAAAAATATAGTCCTGACATGCAACATTCAATATATTAACTCTTTCAAGAATATGTACTTTAGAATTACTAAACATAAAATAAGCTAGAAATAAAGGCTTAAAGTTTTGTGCACTATGAAAAAATGCTACAGCAATTTCACTTACATCATAAGAGGCCAAATACTTTTTACATTGCTATTTAAAGTTTTCTAGTACTATATGCACATTTCTGTAGTTTTATCAATGTAGTTACAACAGTAAAAGAATCTTAAGTCTATGTAGTCTGTCAGATATCTTTAAGCAAACCAAAAAAGAGTATTTATTAGAGAGTTTCAAAACAACTTTCCCAGAAAAACAGTAATTTGAGAAGGTTAAAGAAAGCAAGCATTAAACAAAGCTCTCATACATATTTGATAATCCAACCCCTTTTGTTTAAAGCAAAATTCCTGGATTTAATAAATTAAAGTGTATCTGCTTTGAGTAGATCAAAGGAAAACTTTTAGAGTCAGACAAGTTTTTAAAAGGATCCTCATAGGAAAATGTTCCTTACCAAAATGCTTCCCCTCCAAATTGGCCTATAAACTGTCTAAAGCCAGTACTCTGCAGTTCACTCATGCAGAAAAATTTTTTAAATCAGGTAAGCAAACTAACTTTCCACAAGTCAATTATGCATGGAAAATAAGGATTATAAAATTCGTGGTAATGTCTTATATAGAATAACCTTAGAAAAGGAAAAAAAAGGAGGAATTTAGAAGGAGTTACGTCAGATGCTGAATATTCGCACATGCACATAAATGCGTTTAACCTATGAAATATCTCACTTATGCTCACAAAAATCAACTGGAATTACATATCTGAGATGACTGCATTATTATATCATAGTTTCAGTGGATTATGCCAAGTCTTGTATCTTTTGCTGTATTAGACAAATGACAGAGCTTTTACATAAGCCAAACACAACAGCCTGTCTTAGAGATGTATTTCATATAAGTACTGTACTTACTTTCTGACAAACATCACACTGACCCCTGACTATTAATTTTGTAACAGGAATCTACATGTTCAGCAATTAATATATTAAAGGGTTTACATGAAAGGCAACAAAGCTGTACTAAATAAACAATCACACCAGAGGTTGGATTAACAGTTTGGAAATACTCTAGGCATTTGTGGCAACAGCTTCAAAAAGATAGGAAATTGCTGCATGGTCTGTTATAAATCTCTTAAGTGTAAAATGCTTAAAAGAAAAAATGCCCTAACACTGCTCAAGGAGCTTTTTTAATCACCTGCCAATAGCTCTCCTTACCCAACTATAAAAATGCTTCCAGAAAGTAAAATTTAGATTTATTCTCTCTCCTTATTATCTAAAGTTCCTCATTCCATAAAGGTAAGTTCTGTCATTAACAACTAAGGAAATGTGAAGAACAGTGTACAAAGAGCAACCCAAAAGAAAGAAAGAAGAAAAAAACCCAAAGTATTAAGAATGCTGCATGTCATCGATTATTACTAATTTTTGAGCCAAATTAAATATCTGTAATGCAATCTATGTATTAGTAAGTATACACTACAGTTTAAAAAAAACTTAACATGCAAAAATTTTGTAGCACCTTGCAACACCATGATCAACAATTAGATTTAAAATACATGACTACCAATGTTCTTGCAGAACTTACCTGCTAATAGTCAGAATTCATTAACAGTTTTGATGAGCGAGTCTACTTGTCTACTCTATATTTGACAACATATCACAGTCTACTTTCACATTAAATCAGCATCTAAACCACCAGTGTGTACTATCACTAGCTTTTTCCACAGCAAACTACTTATTACAAAGAAAAAAGGTGCAAAATTACCTCTGGATGAGCCTAGCCTGGAAAGTGATGAGCGCCGAAAGGATGGATAACCAAAGTAACTAATATCTTCTGAAAACATAGCATCAGCATCAATAATGACACTTGGGTGAGCAGAATGTATGTCAGCATCCAGAAGAGACATAAGATCCTCTATAAGAGGAGACAAGGGTCTTAAGTGAATAATCAGCTACTTAAAACATCAGCTAGAGAGACCATCAACTAAACAAATATCAAACCAAAAAATCCTATCTATTAATTGAATTTCTGCTCTTCAGATTCACCAGTGCAAACTCATGTGCCTCCTATGCAACCACATTTACAATCAAGCTTGGTGAACTAGTGAACAAAACCAGTTTCCCTGCAAGAACTGCTCTGTCACTTATCTAACCACATTTCCCAAACAAGACTTTCCCAAAACATATTGTTCTACATCCCAGAAATTCAAACTTTTGACTGTCACTTGAAAGAACAAAGCACTAAAATAAGATAAAGACATATACACTCATGTGCACACACAGTCATGCACGTAATGCAGAACTCCCAAGATGACCTAGAATGAAGGGAGGACAGAGCTGACAGAGAAGGGCGGCCTTCGCACAGCCCCGTCTTTGATGCCAAAGACTGTACGTTTCTCCATGGAATGTTTCTTTCAGAAAATGAGGTACTCATTTAATCCACAAGCTAGTAACTTGCAGTTCTCAGTACAAAGATTTAAATGGTAGCTACATGAACAACAACAACAGTTACCTGGAAAAAGCACAATGTTTTAATACCATGCAGTTTGAAAAAAAAGACCCAACCAAACCAAAAAGTTGAACTTAAATACTGTGACTGCCCTACCTTCTATGTTAGAAAACGTTAGTTTCCCTGAAGTAATGATCATCATTAAAATGCAAAACAATCTCCTTCCATTAACTAAAGCTTCTATCCACACACATAAGAGTCTAGTGGAAATTGATGAGACTTACTGAAGTCCAGCAATACGGACTGACAAGACAACTGAACCTGACCACCATCTTGCTACAAAAGGGCTTCCCTCCTTTATCCCTGTGGCAGGCACCTCCTTGGGAGAAGGGGGGATCTCTAAATCTACAACTGGTGCATTCATCTGGCTTGAAAGAGAAGTTCACTGGGTACAGAAGTAAGGTGGGAATGGATATTCAGACTGACTTAATGGAGTAATCAGAACCCCAAAGGTGAAGCCTCACCACATGCTGCAAAGCTGACCAGACCCTGCCTGCTGCCAAAGGAGATAGTTCTGCCCTTCCCAAACTTTCAAGCAAATCTGACTTTAAAAAAAAAAAAAAATTAGGCTTCCCAAATTAGGTTTCACTAGCCCATACAGGCACACAAACCTCGCCCCCCTGCAAGGGAATGAGTGCCTTCTGGCAGCAGGACAACCTCATCTGCTTAAACCACCCAGGAAACTCACGTGAGGCTATACACAGACTCTCTTCAGGAAACATGGAAGGAGCATGCAGAATTTCTGCACATCCAGTTCTCAGCCTCTATCTCCTAAGCATAAAACAAAATAGTGGCTAGAAAACAAGCATTCTTAACAGCAGGAACTGATTATTATAGGTCTTTTTCTCACTGTCTGAAATGAAATGGGGGAGGAACACAAAGTAGAGGGTATCAAAAAACTGAAAAGGAGCCATAAATCTGCTCTTAGAGCTGGTATTAATTCACTTAAGACTTTCACATCCCTGCACATCAGAATATTCATCCCTGTATTTCTAAACTCTCATCTACAGGAAGTGTAACACATACCACCGACTGTCCACAGAAAAACAGCACTGTAACCAGCGAGCACACTGGATTTCAAGGCAAGACCTACATGAATGCTCTTTGCATTAATTAAGTAATCCACTCAGGTGTACACTGTGCTTCTAAAAGGACACCATTTGGGACTCCATAGTTCACATGGCACACTTTAGGAAGCCATCCATGACAGACTGCTTGGAAATCTTAGAAAAAAAAATCTATTTGGCAAACAGGCTCTATCTAAAACAATTCAGATCACTCAGAGTACCCTGACCCTGCCTGCCACTGGCTGTTCACAATGATAAAGCTGCAGTACACCTCACCTTCAGTGTCAACTCTTAAGTAACAAGACTTTCAGAGCTAGGAATACAGACAAGATTCTGTTGTATTTCCCAATATTAACATACTCGTCCCTCCTCCCACAACCACCACAGCCATCTTTTCCTGGGTAAGCTCCAAGCCCTCCATAGTTTAGCAGCTAGTTCTGATATCTTTTGGTCAGTATCCAGGAAAAAAACTGCAAAGAACTTTGATCTCTTTCTAGGAACCAAATTGCCCAGTACAGAAAAAAACGCTCCACTCTCATTCAAAATAGACAATACTGGATTATTTTAAGGTAAGCTAAGTGAGAAATCCTCAACAGAAAACACACACTAACTTGTGACACACACACACACACACCTTCCACCAAGTCAGGCATCTTGAGTTTAGCTGTGTTTCCAAAAAAAAGAAAGTAAAACTTCAAGCTATCAGACGTAAGAACCAAAACTATGTGGGTTTGGGCTAAATACGCATTAAGATGAGTAACGAAATGAAGCCTTTTCTTACCCTCTTATTTCAGCTTCAAATCAGATTTTAATTTTCTTCCAGTATTTCTGAAAGAGATCCCCCTTCTTCCATTTTCTATATCAGCAAAGAAAGGTGCTAAAACCAGTAGGGATAGGAGCCAAATCCACTCCCCTTCAAACATCACTGGAATTTTTTTAGCGCTGTGAAAACACAGATACTGCAAGGCTACATCCAGTTTAAGAATCCAGAGTTAAAAAAAAAAAAACAAAACCAAAAAACCCAAAACCAAAAAAAAAAAAAACCCAAAAAAACATTCTCTATGACTTTATTTTCCTGCTCTTCAGACAAACCTCATGGGATTTCATCATTCATCTCTTGTGCTGTGTTAGACCAGAATCAGACTGCTCCCTTCGCATCTACATGTGATACTTCTGATGAACCTATTTTCGTAAGAAAATACCCATGATTCACTACTAAGTACCGCAGAAAATTGGAAGGAAAAGGATATCCAGTTCAGAGGAATAGAAACAAAACAAAACAAAATACCCACACAAAAAAAATAAAAATCAATAAAACCCCCTAGTTTTCAGTATGCACATAAGCAGCAATTCAAATAGCATTACCACTGGATTCATTAACTGAAGGCATTGCTTAGATCAATTCTGATCTCAAGTAGAGCTCACGTCAAACCTTTTCCCTTAAGGGGGCAATCATAAGTTCTCTCTTCTCAGCTGCACACTTTTATGAAACATTCAAGATTCAATGTGTTCAGTACCTCCTCCTCTTTCAAGTTTGGATTAAATTGGCAAAACTGTGACAGTGAAGGGAGAGGAACATTTGTTTTGGTTTCCTAGGAAACTAGACTAAAACAGAACTCCAGAATTCATTCTTGATAAGATAATATTTATTCAAAATATTATCCAACTTGAAGTTCACAAAAACAGAGGAAAAAAACAACCCAACAACAAAGAAAACCAAACCACAACAACAAAACCAGAAAAAAACCCCAACACCATTATCTAATTATTTTCCCCAAAGGCAAAACACTGAACTGATCCTACACTACGCTGCAGTTCCCATCTCCCCTCACTGGAAGCCAGCACAGTAAGCCCTGCTGTGACACCAGCCCATTTCTCTTCTCTCCAAAGCAGCCTGGATGTTGTCAAACCCACGTTTCACAAGTCCCACTAGCAAGAACCCACTGCACCATGCAGAAGTTACTGCGATATATGCACTCATCTGAACTACACAAACAACAAAACATTTTAACATCTACAGCATCTCTATTCATAATATTAACAGAACATAAAGCCCAGAAGAACTCTCTAATACAACTCGGTACAAGCCTCATAGAGGCTCTCAAGTCTTTTCTATGCCAAATGATCCTGTTCTATATATTTTTTACCTTGATTATTCTCCTTATGTATTTGTTATGAAACAAATGAACCCATATTCCTCTCTGCTAACTATCATAAAACAAAAGAAACATAATTAGATTAGCGAAGCCAAAAATCAAAGTACACTGGGGTCCAAAAATAAATATTTAACAGACATTTGTTGATGGCAATCTGTATAGAAAAGTAAAGTTCTGCTCTTCATTTAAGACATTTTGAAGAATTCAGGAAGAACTGAAACATGTCTTTTGGCACCTCAAAAAAGTCAGATGCATAACCTTTACCGTACTAACTGGAATCATCACAACGGGTACATTAATGAAATTATGATCCATTAAACAAGAATTTATTAAAGTCACAGTACTTGGAAGTATCTCAGCCTATTAATGATTTTATTATTTTTTTTTAAATCATATGCAAAGAGCTTTAAAGAAAGTTTGTCTGTCTTGGAAAGCTTAGAGAAGTAACCCCTGAATTTAAGGGTCACAAAGCATCAGACATGCAGAAGGCAGAAACACAAAATTAACATCTGCTTTTAACTGAAATGCAAGAGCCTCAAAAGTCCAGAGGCAAAATCTGTCTTGTCACTTGCTTTTTTTGTGCTTGAAATGAACAAAATCAGAACACTTTAAAGCATAATTTGACATTATTTTTAAAAAGTTCTTAATCTTTCAGAGCAATAAAAAAGCCTAAAAACTGAATGCATATATCAGTTATCCACAGTTTTCTTTTATGATGTTATAGTTCCAAAGGGGCAGCCAGACGTGAGACGACAAGTGAAAGCAAGAAGACTGCAAAGTTTCTAGAGCAAAATACTTTTAAAAAGAGCTGTAGTCAACTTTCTCTGGCCATTTGGTTTTCCTGGAACCTAGCTTGTATGGTCATGCGACACAAGCAAGGCTGGTAATTTTTACTACTCAATGGTTTAACAGTAGAGTCATGACAGCACTGCCTAGTGCTCAGCTAAGACTTCTGATCAGATTCAGATACCAAACTAATTTATTTCTGTGCAACAAACTGATTTTTGCCCATAAAACTTAGGACAGACAGAGAAGGCACAGCACATTCTACAAATCAGAAATTACATCTTTGAAGACTGGAGTTAAGACAGATCAAGTGTCATTTCAGTCATCATTTCCATATCTTTACCCATAAAAACCGGGAAAAAATAATCAATCTCTCTATGGGGTAATATAGGGGGAAAACCTATTTTTAGGACATTGCAATCCCTTACAGGAAGTCTACTCCAAACAGGGAAGAAGATTTAAAAATTAAACCAAGGAGAAAAATTTTTTTCTGGACATTCAGTGAGGACAGTGAAACTCTGCACACTACTTTAACCCATCTCAAATAGATGAGACATACAGACTGTAGTGGAGGCACCTTCAAATAAAAGTTACCAGTCACAGGTTGTCAGATGGTCCCTATTAATTGATCCTTAGGATCACAAGGGGTACTCAGAGAACAGTTAATGCTGTAGAAGGCTGGTTAGTATGGTTAAAAGCAGTAATTTACAATAGAAGTTCCTAACTGTGATTGATCTTCTGAAAGCCAGTTCTGGAGGAGTGCATTTGGGTGTGTTTAAGAACTGCTTTGAACACTTGGAAACTTAGGAGAATTTACTTCCTCCAGTGCATCTGTCTAATGCTATTAAGCTGATCACTAAAAAATAAGACTGAGATTCAAGATTTTTTCACCCCTTTCACCAAAAGATTCTTGATTCTACAGCAAAACAAAGATGCTTGACAGATGCAACAAAAACTAGAAGAAGCAAAATGAAATACAAAGTTTTTGTTGCAGAAATTAAAAAAACCCTTTGTCTAATCACATGACTGACAAGCTAAAGATGGACGAAGCCCATGAACCTTCCTGGTGAACCAGATGAGCAGAAAAAAAAAAAAAACCAAAAAAAATTTTATTAGAAAAATATCAAAACATTTTGACACACAGGAGAAAAGCTACTATGTAGTCAGAGTTGAGATGTGTTCTTTTCATGCAGTGCACCTAACACAACACTGGATTTGGCTGCTATGTTTTCAAATCTGTTTATTCAGAAAGAAAAGATTGCCTAAATTATTTAGCCAATGCAAAAGAAGACTCAAAGTCTTTTATAAAAACCAACTGTATGGGACAGACAGTATTTGAAAAATAGCTGCATTTCTATTACAGGATTTTGCCGGTCTAGCCAGAACACTACAGCATTTATAAGGGTAATTTGAGATGAAGAATAAATTCTCAACCTAACTATAACCACTGTAAACTGTTTTGCCCTCTATTAAGGCTTTTTGATTTTATAAAAGCATAATTTTTGCTCTAAAAACTTGTATAAATATTAATAATATATGTTAGTAGTAAAAAACATGCAAGTCACTAGAAAGTTTTAGATTTAGTTTTTATGAGCAAGCCACACAGCAGTCTCAGCATCTCGCTGAGCAGCAAAATAGACGTTAAGTAATGCTAGTGTTACAAAGCCTGGGATCCTAACAGAAAACCTAACTTTCACGCCCCCCACAAACAATACCAATATTTATTCTTCAGTGACTATCCTAATCCCTCAAGACATCCCAGTCCATCTTTTGTTTGGCACGTCTTTAACTTTGCTCCTATAAGCAAGAATTGTCTTCGCTGCACACCTGGCACAGCACGAATCTTGCTGTCAGTACTTAAATACAGAAAAATAGGAATGCAACAGCATTTTTTTATCAAAAGTTGCAGGATACAAACCTCCAGGAAGATATGATTCACTTGCTGTGTCATCCCCATCATCTCCATCTTCATCATCACGACTCAACAAATTATTTACAGCAAGGTTTACATCAAGATTTGTTCGCTGGAGTTCTCGAATAATAATACTTCTGGACTTCCCTTGTAAAACAACTTGTGCCTGTAAGAGCAGAGTAGAATTGGTTACTGGTCATTCTCAGCTCACCAAACAACATTCATAAGAAAATGCTGAATTCTAAAAGAAGCCTAATAAGAATCAAAAGTCGGTAACAGGACATACAGGCTCATCTCAGTTTTTCACAGTATCCTGCACTAGATATCCAGCCTTCTCTCAGTTCCAGTTAGGCCACTGAATTTCAAGTTTGGTGCTAAATTTGCTAATGGAGTCTTAGAATCTACTTCTTGGCATGTTTAATGCTGCAGTTAAATAATAAGCAAAGTCTGGTTTTGAGAATGTTCTGTATGTTTCTATAGAAGTGTTTAAACTTAGTATGTCAATCAACAGAGTTCGCAATCAACTGCTGTGCCAAAACTACACCTCAATCCCTGTCTTTTACACTGGTTTCTCTTTCCACTGCCCTTCAAACAAAACTACCTTACTGACTGTATTTTTCTCATCATTCTGTTTCTGAAGTCTTACCTTCAGCAGTTTTTGCAACATTTAAGTTTTTATTAACAAAGTGCAAATGCAGATAAAACCTTCCGAGCAGTAGAGGCAATTAAAAAAAAAAAAACAGAGAAACTCTGGTTTATTCCACTAAGCCTAGGACTCAGAGCACTTTGTTTTCCCAGATTACCCTCTACTGAATGTCAGAGATGATGAGAGTTTTGAAAGATCACAACAAGAGAACGTAAGAAACAAGTACTGAGTATTTTCACAACAGACTAAAAATAAGGCATCAAGTAAAATGGTCTGTTGGCAAGCAAAAAAAGTAGTGGGACATTCTAACAGCACACAAAGGCAGTTTTTTTGTCATAACATTATATGCCAGAAGTTTACAGATTTTTGAGACCCCCTAGAATCTATAGACCATCTGTGAAGATCTTTCCTATTGCTCTGCTTTAGTTACCTCAAAAATGTTTTAGACACCTTCTGCTTTAAAGGTAAACAAAGTACACTACGTAAAAAAGAAAAAAAAAAAGAAAGCAAAATATCACAGCAAGGGAAGCAAAGCAGATTATCTTTGGCCTAGCAACTAATATCTGTATTTCAAATGTAGACCAGCAACTAGTTCTAAGCTAACAGTTAAAATGCATTAACTAGTCACATATTTTGAACATATTCTTTTCTTCAAATATGGAGGAAAATGTTTTAACAGACTTAACAGCTTCTTCAGGCTTTAGTGCAGTAAAAGGCAAAAGCAGAGCAATTTATACCCAACATTCATAAAAGTCACATTTACAAAAAATTAAGTAGAGGTGTCCATGAAGAAAAATTATGAGTATTTTAAAGAGATTAAATACATTTAATGTCCTTCATTTACATCTAAAATGGATCAGTCCTTCTATCAAACAAGATAGTAGAAGTCAATCTGCCCTCCTTCATTACATTCCTTCAAGAAAAAATGTTTGATACTATTCTCAAATATTTGATTTTTTCACTAAATCTCCCCTGTGCAACCAAACATGGCCTTCCTCATCTACATTAAACATATACTTGTCCTGGGGGAAGTTTGGGAAATGAAAATTCTAGAATCCAAAAGTCTATCAATTCCACTATGTATTTAACAATAAAACGCAGTCAGCTAGGGAAAGTCAATTTCTTCAATTATATGCCATTACTCCTTGGAGAAAAGGCACTACTACAACACATTCCTGTACACATGCTGTGAGAAGCTCTCCAAATTTTTGGCAACAAGCAGTTTCTAGTTCACACACCTGTGAAATTAGTTCCTCTGGAATGACTGATGCTGGAATCACTGGTTGTGGTTGACTCCCCAGCAGCCCAGATCCTCGGTCACGTCCTGTGCGTATAACTCTGGTCTGCCTTCGAGAGTCTCGAGCTCCAGCAGATGATCTACCAGAAGATCCTCCTCCACTTCCACCAACCCCTGAACTCCAGCGACTTCTAGAAGATTTAGATTATTTCTTTATTTAATATAGCAGCATACTTTGGGGACTACTTCAAGAAGTCCTTATTTTATTATTAATAACTTATAAACAGCGTCTGAAAAATACTACAGCTTGACTTCATAGACAAACATATAAAAGTAACTCTCGAAACTAGAAAGAACAAGAACACCACAAAACTGATAAAGTTCTGAAATATGCAGAAGAAATAAAAAAACAAGACTCCAACTGGAACTTGCACTCTCTCCTACTCATAGAGCTGTGTGGATGCATACATACATAAATACATAAAAGGATCAATTCCCAGATTTTCTAAAAGCAGTAGCAGCAGTGTAACATCTAACACTCGTCTGCCAATTTCCTGCTATAAAAGCACACATGCAGCAACTTCACTGTCAGTGGCTCTAACAGAAGATCACTATACTTAGATGGGTCTTCTAAAGATTCTGATACTTGATTTACATTAAGGAATTGGTTAAGGTTGCACTGGAAAAACCAACTAATCTTCTCTACTGCAAAAGAAATCTTACACTACATAGGTCTCATCCTCATGTGTAGTTTTCCAGAGCTACTCTACTTTTTACCTATTTCTATTGCAGAAATCAACATCAACTGCACACATGGCAAGAACATGCCCAAACTGACAACAGTTTCTTTGTTTCGATGAATCAGTATCAAAATAAGGCAATAAAAAGACAGTGATTTGTAAAAATAGACATCTCACCATCATTAAAACTATCCACTAATAATTATCACCACAGAACTGTCAACTGAATCTGCTCTGGATTTAAGACAAGATAATCTGTTGCCATGAAAGACAAGAAACTCTAGTTAGTTCTTCAAGGTTAACTAAGCTTTATCTTGTAATACACCTTAAAAGATATTGGATACAGTATTACTGCTACTTAATAATATGTATCAGCAGAACCTTCCAACTATCAACCACTTCAAGTCTAAAACTCCTTTCAAGAAAAACATTTAAAATTAGACATGAAAATAAAGATATGTTCTCTGAAACAGTATATAATAAATTTACATTGAAAGTCTATCATACATAGCTATTAAAGGCTAATTAAGTAAGAATACTTGTCTTGTATTTTATGCCTTCAGTTGATTAATAGCACCCTTCATTAACTGAGTTTTCTTTTTCCTCCTGACAAGATCCTGCAACCACAGTAACTCGAGTGTCTCCTTAAGACAAGGCCCCAGACACATCTACATTTTCAGGATTCTAGTTAGCAACCACACAGACAATGACAAGACAAGACAAGACAAGACAAAGGCAATTCAGTGATGCCTTCAGAAAAAGTCTTGTCTCATAAGTTAGAAAGAGAATTCTTAAAAAAAAAAAAGCTACTGAAAATAGAAAAAAAAACCAAAGAAGAATGTGACATTTAAAAAAAAAGAGGTAGTTAAACTCTTCTAAAGGTGGGAAGGTGGCTGAGAGGAAAAGAATGGGGCTGAAGGGAAGTCAAATTCTACCAGAACAACTCTCAATTCAACCCTCTGCAGGGAGTGTGGGATTAAAGAAAAGGTTCCGTATTAGACATTAATACTTACTACAGACGCATTTTCTACTTTAACTTATAAACTATCAATGCCATCATTTAGACATCTAACAGTTAAAACCATTTCTATTTGTGTAATAATTCAAATATTCCCAATGTGTCCTAACTTGGTCTTGTTAAGGAGAATAAGGACACAGCCATTGCTATTAAAGCTGTCCAAACCTAAAATAAATATTAACACAGAATAGGAATCTTTCGTCTCATTTCTGTTCACCTACTAGTTTACCACATCCCTCCACTGTGCAGCAGCATGCTAGCAATTTTCCAAATCCAGACATCTATTTTAATGGCCCCACCATTTGAATGGTTTTAAGATTCAATTTATTAACATAATTATTCCCTCCATTTAACAGACTAGTTATAGTGCCTACTGCTACTCTACTAGTTCAGTGACTTTCAACTACCTAGTTCCGAGACATTCGAGAGAAGACATTAGGAACACTTAGGGTTGTTCTCTAAGATTCAAACTATTTTAACAGATTACGCTTAGCTAAGAATAACGAGGGAAAAAATGTGATAGACATCCCACAATAAGTTTTTAAACATGACAGTACTAGCTTGTCTTTAACATTTATCATATGGATTTTAAGGTTCAGATGCGTAATGATTTCAGAAAAAATTTGGGAAGCTTATGGGGATGGTTATTCTTCATGCAACTAAGGCCCAAATGAAATTAGTTTATTTGGTAATAAAAAACCAAAAAATTTTCTGGAAATCAGTGGAAAAGATGTAGTTCCTTCCTCTTAACAAATCATTCACATACAGAATCCACAATTCTCCTTACTGCAGTTAGTAACCTTAGGAAGCAGCACACTTAAACATGTCTTACAAAAACATGTAGCAAAGAGATCACTGTCATTATGGAATGAAGATTACTTTACCTTTCTATAAAAAGGGACACCATCAATTTTCAGCCTAATGACAAGAAAACTGGATCTATACAGTATATTTTGCATATAGTATAATTTTAAAGGTTCTGAGAACCAGCCTTTTCCAAATGTTCCTTTTCTATTACTATGTATAGGACCCCAGCTATCAAAACACCACTCATGACTTGGGGCAAGGGAGTGGAAGGCACAAAACAATGGAGCACATAATGGAGATTCTTCCTGCATAAATGCACTCATTTAACTTTATGCTTCTAGCCTATCATGGTTTAAATTGATAGTGTCCCTCTAAAAGACTGCTTTTCAAAAATCAAGGAACTAGAAAAACATTCAAAAGAAGACAACACAGCCTAAACCAAGTTATTCTTCACAAATACATGAAGAACTCTCAGTATCCTAAGTGCTGAAGGGTCACTTAAATGTCTGTTATTTTAACCAAGTCAATCAAGTGGGTTTTTTTGTTATACCCTACCTACACAACTGCTGTGATTATACGTTCCCTTATACATACTGCATACAATTTATATATGTGTATACACATATACTCAAATATGGAACAAACAGATTGCAGCCTCAATCCTATCAAAACTTACCCAAGGGTGTTGCCTGCCAGTCTGCCCAGAGTTTCAGAACCAGACAGAAACCATGGGGAGTCACTAGTCCTGCCTGGCCTGGATGTCCTTCCTGCCCCTGAGCCACTGCTCAACTTTGAACTGAAAGTAAAAGATGGTAAATCAGTCACAAAACAATCCCAAATGGGTTAAGAACAAAACCTGGAATCCCAGGTTGAAATTCTCAGGGACTTAGTCTGGTAACATACCAGCTTAAGCAACACCCTTGGGGAATATTCCAAACTAATCTAACTGTATATTAAGAGGTAATACACTGGAAAAAGGAAGTGGAAAGCATACCTAACAGACCTTACATACATTGGCAATCCATAATAGCACAGTTGCAAATACATATTATGCTAATTAGTGATTTGAGTTAGCCGCTGTGCTAAGTTTTCCATTAGTGTATATGTACAAATTGTAATCAGCAGGTGTTCTATCCATAAACCTGAGCCTGAGTATGCTACTTTGATATTAAGTGATTTAAATTCAAATGTGAACTGTTAATTAGTCCTGTTAAGGGGGACTTACCTGGACCGAGGACCATAGGTCTAGAAAGTGAGCCTTGCCAGATGGGACCACCTTCAGAGTGGATTCTACATTAAGCTTAACAATTTAACACAGATTCTTTCTCAAGGATTATTTTTGGAAGAGTTTGTTTCTTGAAGTTAAAGAGAGCCTGTCTCACTTCTTTCAGAATCACATATACTATTTCTTCCTACGCCAGTTTGTCAAGCTAGACTGTTTGGCTGCATCACCATAACCATTGTGACTCTACTCAAAGTATCCATTCCAAAATCTACTTTGAAAACAAATAAAAACAAAACCAGAAAAGCAGCCCAGCTGCTTACTGAGTTAAAAAAAAAATCTTAAAAGAAAAGCATTTCTTACCCATCACTATTCTCAGGTTTACCCAACTCCAATCTGTCTGGTTGAACTGAAAAACCAATCCTGCAGACTCTACCATCCTGTATTTAGAACAAGAAAAGCAAGTGTTCAAAACTGAAATGTAAGCCAAGTTTACAGAAAAAATTAAAACACAAGTCTTCAGTTACTGAAGAGTGTTAACCAATTTAATGTTAGAATAACTAATTTTAACGGTATGGTTTCAAGTTTGTTGTCTAAAAAGATTCCAGCAACTTACCTCCAGAAGAAATGCAGCATGATTTGGTCCCACCACACACTGTTTAATAGTGGCCTGTTCCAATACATTCAAAGGCGGGTGGCTGAAAATGAAAAGTGAGAATTTATAGCATTTTAAAACTTTTGAAGTCTGGGGGGAAAAAAAAAAATCAAGTTGTGCATTGAAAGAAAAATGTGTAGTGGTGGAATAGGAAAATTGCAATAGGAAAAACTTTCAAAAATTATTAAATTTGCATTAATTGAAGCACACAGCACATAAAATGCAGGAAAAAGATCTTAAAAGGTGATTAGTTTTCATTTAATGTGATCAGCAATAAACAACAGGGTTTATACCTCATATTAAGAAGTCATTTCATAATGAAGATTTGAATATAATTTATCGTAACTGAGAACCTCCCATTTTCTTCCTGTGTTAGCTGAACTGTGTTACCTGAAGCATTTCTGGACTTCAGTATCAGTAGCCGTAGAAATCATCTACAGTACAATCATCTACTTCGTGTTGCTGTTAGAGAAATTGTACTTTCCTAAATTATTTACAGCAGCATGTGATATGCCTTACCTGTTTAAATTATATTTGTTCAGCTTCTCTGAAACCTCCCTTAACCTGAAACAGAAAGAAATGAAGCTGTTATTTGATGACATACTCCACAGTCCACAACATCCATTCGCACAACATATTTACGATGTTATGGGAACAACTTACCACCACATTTTTTAAAGGTTAATACAAATACTACTTGGTGCTGGGAGTCTCTTTAAGAACTGCACAGTATTCAGCTTCAAATCAGGTTCTTGTTTTGGAGTTTTTTTGTTTTGGAGTTTTACCCTTGCCACACAACCAATATTGCTTGAATTTCTGTGTGTTTTGCAAGTCACTATCAAAAAACACTACTCATGCCTTGTTACAACCATTTACAACTTCAGTCACAAAATAAACATTTGAAGCAATGACCATGAACTGTAGATATACTTTTATTTCCTTGTATAAGCTTGAGTACAGTATCCCAGAGAAGAATTATAATCTTCCAGGAAATCCAAGTATGTGACATGTGAGAGCCAAAAACATGACAGTAAGTTCCCCAAAACAGAAAACACAAGGAAACAGATGTACAAAAGCCAATGGCAAAAGGGACAAACAACAAATTCTGACTAGCAGAAGAAACAATCCAGAGAAACATCACTATTTATAGGGTTATGTAAAACATACTCTTTACCTTTAGAAAAGGTAGTTTCCAAAAGTTCAAAAGATCAGAACAGACGAAAGGGCCAACCCATACAACACTCCTGCTTACAGGATACTGTGTCCAAAAGTAGAAAGCAACAGAGTAATTTCCTAAGTAATTTCTAATCCACTTAGGAAAGATCCTCTATGGGCAGCAAAGACACTGGGATGGTATCAGGTAGGCATGTCAATTAAAGCTTGGGTTCCTTTCTTCCCAAAGGAGACAAGAAATCTGAAAAAGCCCCTAAAGAGCTTCCAATTACAGTCAGAGTATTTACATTACATCAAGATATAAAACCAAGATTAATTCTGTAAAAATTATGCAAGGTCTTCTTAATTAAGAAAAAAAAATCTCAGCTTTGGTACGATGTTCATTCTAGCATAAATCAGCAACACCTTTCTAAACCTAACAAAACAACATGCACACCAGCACTGTTTTCCTCTGTTTGAATCCATGTCTTTAAATCCTTCACTTTTACTCGCTTCATTTCAGAGAGTATGGACAACTGACTTCAGCTACTTGCAGACCCTGAGCATGAGAAAGAAAACAGAGTAGAGGTCCAAACAGTGAAATCTTAACATTACCAACAGTGTTTAACTCTACAGTATTTGCCCTGAGGGAAAAAATAAGGAAAAAATCTCTGTTTGAGAAACAAGGTATTTTATACTGATAGAAGTAACTTCCAAGCCCAAGAAGAAAGGAACAGTGAAACGAAGACAGCAGGAAGGAATTGAATGTGTTCAGAACTGCCTTTTGCTATCCAAGCCAAGCTGTCAGTTTGTAAGTTGGCAATTTCACACTCCCAAATTTGCAGCCACAACTACTTCACACAGGCCAAGAGTACATATGCAGATAAGGTTTCTGTGAACACAACCCACAAAAGCAAAAGAGAAAACAAAAACCTCACATGCAATCTGTGCAAAAGGTACCCTACAAGACTGAACTACTGTGGGAGACTGTGGAACGAACCCCAAGCTCAAGAGTGTACACTCCACAGCTTATCATACGGTTTTATACAGCAAGCAGGGATTGCTGCATAATATCTGACAAGTTGAACATCCCTGATGTTTCATGTCTTGAGTTTATCACCTAACAGTTTCCCACAGGAATCCTGAGCAGTTTCCCATTAACATTTCTCTCCTGGCAAGCATGAGTAATAATTATAGAATAGGAAAACCTACCTCTAAATTCACTACACTGTCTTTAAGAAAAGCTGACGGCAAAAAAGTAGCGCTTTACTGGAGATGGTTACTAGACTAGCCTATGAGCAACATTTAAAGTTTCCTTATCTGAGTCTTGTGCCACAAGATCAGACCACTACCAAGGAAATAAACATAGTTAAATTTGAAAAAAATCATCATATTCCTTTTATACCCGTAAAAAAAATGAAGTAATAGGAAAGAAATATGCTCAGAAAGCTAAGACTTGAATAGTCAATGAATCCATGAGTAACATCAATCTCAAGAGAGTAGGTCCATCTGCAACAAGCACAGGCCAAAAGAGATCTAACATTGCTGAAAAAAGGCTGCTATCAATCTTTAAAGGGAGGGAGCAGAGAAGGATATAAGTGACAATTCTGAAAGTACTAAACTCTTCTATAGAAAGAAAAAAAAAAGTAACAACTATCTCATGCCTCAACCACCTTAAATCCAACTGCTGTAATAGCAAAATTAACAAGTACTTCTTATAAGTTCCTGTAAGTCCACAAGGATTTTAATTTGACGCAGAACACCACTGGAGTTTCCCTGCTGGGCTGCTGGTTTTACCCTCATTCCTCCCCTTTCTTGTGCTGGCACCAGCATTCACATGAACACCAGTCACAAAAACAAACCAGCAGGAAAACAAGAACAAAGCAGAAAGATGTGTTTATACACTCTGTAAGGAGAATCTCTCTGTGCAAATAAAAACTTGAAATGATTTCCTGCCGCAATCTAAGCCTTTCTACCTGCACAGTTGCAGGTAGTTGTACCACTGACGCTCTGAACGGAAAAGCTTATTTAAGATCAGGTTAATTTTAATAATACAGTGCAATAATTTCAACTGATGGTGCCCTGGAGGAAGAGGTACAGGCAGAGATGATTTAGTCAATTCTCACATTAAGGTCAACGTTTTCACTAAAACCTTTCTGTGGTAAAAGAAATCTCCAATATAAATGCCTTGACAGACCATGCTTCGAAAAGTTCTCATTGAAGGCAATTAAACTATTTCAAAGGACAAAGTTAGAAGCAACATGTATTTTCATCACAAACGTTTTTGGAGAAATGCACTAGCTTGGCAACACTTTTAGACAAAAAGTTTAGTGATGATGGCTCCTGTATCAAGACACACATTCTTTGAATACTATTACTGAAATTAATCCAAAAACAGTTGTGAGGAAAACAAAGTCAGTTTGTACAAGCCAAGTATGGATTTCTTCAATTTCAAATTTCGCAGCTCCAATTTCTAGCCTCTAGAAACCAATCAAAATAGAAGGAACCTATGCTCAAACTAAGCAACCAAAAAGGCTCTAGGTCAGGACTACCAGCTCAGATTTCCCACATGGCACTTTTACTCATCACAAGACATTCTTTTTCTCAAAGACTTCTATTTCCAGACAAGTTTATCTCAGGACCCATCCTTCCACCACATCTTGCTTTATAAAAGCAGGTTAGGCTCAAAAAAGCAAAAGTTACAGAGAAACTCCATTTCAAAATGCTGAAGGTAAGAGATGCAGAGAAAGAAAAGGTACTCTTTAAAAAAGACCAACCAAATAAATAAAACATACACCAACCAACCAAAAAACCCCAAACAAACAGACAAAAAACCCCACACCCCAAACCCCCAAAACCAGCTTGGTATATTGAAAAACTTCAAGTAGGGAAATAAAAGATAAAGCTGTTTCAGGCCCAGTAGATTTTTCTAAGTGATCAGGCCTCTTTAAGACAACTTAATAGGTCAGTGAAGTCTGGAAGCCAACAAACTTACGAGACTTCCACAGCAGAGCAGACAGTACAAGTCCAACTGTACAATGTACAACTGTACAAGTACCACTACAATGCTTTTCCAAAGGAAGGCTAATAATAATAGTAATAAGAAGCAGATACCCAAGGGGACACACCCATATGACACAATCAATTTAAGCACTGGAGAACAGTATTACATACCTATCAACACTTAAAAGGTAAATACAACCTTATCCCTGTCCCTCATCCCCTGAAGTGCTCTGAGCACAGCGAGCCAGACCCAAGGAAGCACCTAGGTGGCCAGTTTACAGGTTTTGGCCCAGCAGAGCTGCACAGCCTCCAGATCAAAGACCTGTCACATGTGCCTGTCTTGAATCACATGGAAATGAGCTCCTGTGCCTGCATATCAGCGTCACGAAAACAGAGTCTCAGAAATGCAGAAAATGGACACCAATGAAAAGCTTAAGCAAATAAGTTATCTTCATTTCCTAATCCCAGGATAACTTCGATGCTAGATGATGTCATTGATGTAAAGTCACACCCAGCTATCTTCCATGCCACAACACAGCATACAAAAGGATCCTGCCCCTGACTGCCGTCTCTAACACTAGAGAGCAGCTTCCAAGAGGCAGCCTTCCACAGCTACACCTTTCTCCTACTGGAATAAATGAAGATTTAGAGTGTGCTTTAAGTCGTTCTGGGTAGGAGCAGGGGGAGAATCCATAAAATCAAATACTAAAACACTAATACAAAAGCAGACAATAAGATTATCTGTAGAAAATAAAGTAATGCACATAAGAAAAAAAAAAGAAATCCCAAGCACAAGTACAAAATTTCAGGCTCCAAGGTAACCAATACTACTCAGCAGGGTAGTGGGATAACATGTTCGGACTATAATACACAGATCACTGAAATGAACTAGATGACAAAGAAACTCATTGCTCTACTCAGTCACTAATCAGGGGTACCATGGCTTACACTGTGTCCTCTCCACATTTCAAGAATTATAAATTAGGACTATCTGGTTATTATGTACTAAACCAACACCTACTGCTCAGGAAATCCCCAAGCTGCAAATTCTTAGAAGCTGGAAAAGCATCGCTGTATGTTTGCACTATTCTAACACTGTTCTCCCGTCAATCTAGCACTGGTCTGTGCCACAAACAGGAGCAAAGTAAGACAGACTTCTTGTCTGACTTGAACAGCTGTTCTTGTATTTCATGGTATCAGCCAATACAGGTTTACAGAACATGGCTCCCAAACTTTATTTCCTATTTTGCAGGATTGTCAGTTTGGTTGATAAAGGTACTTCTGACCACTTAACAGTTCTCTCTGAACAATAGTAACACACTGTGCTGAATCTGTAATCTGCAGTAAAATGCCAATATGGCAAATATCAAATAAATTAATGCCCTGAAAACAGCTTTCTGCAATGTGACTGAAAAGTCTTCAGGTAATACAGTGATTGCAGAATGAAAATTCTCTCACAGTAGACCATTACTCTTTAATGATATAACAAAATTGACGTAGATAATGATCTACGTTAGGTGTAAGCTAGCCCACAAGAAGGTTAAAGCATGACACGAAAATTTAGCAAAAATAGGATAGTAGCAATAACATCAGAAGGTTAAAGACAGATACCCATACCTAATATTCAGAGTTAAATACACACTGCAGAGGCAGGTAAAATTACTTACCCATTTTCTTCACCTTACAGAGCATGTATTTTAGTTGTAGTTTTAAGAAGAAAAAGGAAGATTTCATATCACTGTATAGCAGAACAAGGGGAGAGCAGTAGATATTGTCTAGCATGGCTTTTAATGCTGTCTTCCATAACATTCTCACAAAGAAGCTGTTGATGTTCAGGCTGGATGAGCAGATAGTGAGGTGAACCAAAAACTGTCTGAACATCTGGGTCCAGAGGGTGGTGATTAGCATCATGAGATCTGGCTGGAGGCCAGTGACAAGCCATGTGCCCCACGGATCAAAACTGGGTCCAGTCCTGGTCAACATCCTCATTAACAATCCAGATATGGGGCAGTGGGTACCCTCAACAGGTTTGCTGATGACACAGAACCGCAAGGACTGGTGGATATGCCAGATGTCACACTGCCATACAGAGCACAGCAACCTCATGACCACTAAGGGGAGGCAAGGCACAAACCCCTGCACCTCGGGAGAACAACCACATGCATAAGAACAAGCACAAGCCACAGACTGCCCAGCTGGAGAACAGCATGGCAGAAAAAGACCTGGAAGTCCTGGTGGACACCAGGTTGAACATGAGCTAACATGCCTTGCAGCTAAGAAGGCAAAATGGCATTCTGGTTACAATAGAGAATGTATTGCCAGCATGCTGAGGCAGACAAACCTTCTCTTTATTCAGCACTCATGAGGCCACATCCGGAGTTCTGGGCTCCCCACTACAAGAGAGACATGAACATACTGGGCAGAGTCTAGCAAAGGGACACAAAAATGATTAAGGGACTAGAGCATCTCTCAAAAGAGGAAAGGCTGAGAGAGATAGGACTTCAGCCTAGGGAAGCTAAAGCTCTTGGGGGGATCTTATCAACATATATGAACACCTAAAGCAAGGGCAGTAAAGGGGACAGAGCCAGGCTCTTTCCAGTGGTACCCAGTGACAGGACCAGAGGCAGTACACACACACCAAAACACAGGAGGTTCTGTCTGAACATCAGGAAACACTTCCTTTGCTGTGAGGGTGATCAATTACTCACACAGGGTGCTCAGGGAGGTTGTAGAGTCTCAACCCTTGAAAGTTATTGAAAAGCCATCTGAACACAGTCCTGGGCAACCAGCTGTAGATGGCCCTGCCTGGGAATGAGACCAGATGATATCCAGAGGCCCCTTCCAACTTCAGCCATTCTGCAATTGATATTGAGGACTTAATGCTTTCAGGATGTGATCTCCGTACACGTGACTTCAAGGCACAGCAGCAAAAGGAGGGGATTTGCCATTGAAAAGCTAGGAGCTCATGTTTTGCTATATAGAATCCCTCTACGGTCAGTGGCACAGGAAAAAAGTTACACCCATGAGTCAGGGAGCGTCAGAGAGTTAGACATTCAGTAAAAAAATTCATGGATACCTAAATATCCAGCTGGAAGTACTCTGTTTCTTTAGCAGGAACAGCAAGACCAGGGGCAGACACCTGTAGAATTTGTGAAATGCCTCTAACTAGCAATGAATTTTTAAGCTGGGTGACTGGTTCCTCTAGCTCAGAATCTACTTACACCCTTTCTTCAGATTTATCATTTAAGTGACACTGAAAACATCCCCCTCTGAAAAAAAAAAACCTCAGAACCATAAGCCCACACCACAATGCAAAGGATGGCCATAGCCTAGCTCAAGCGGAATACAAAGTAAATCATGCTCTTTAAATAAGCAAACACCCATAAGGTATGAAACAGCACGGCCCCTTTTCCGAAAAAAAGTTGTCGTTAATAGTCTGAATATGAACAGGAAGAAATTACAAATTGTATAATCCTGACAGGACTGCCACAGAGGAGGTACAGCAAGCCTACATGTTATTTAGCACATTATCTAGAGGATTTGGTACAGAAGTACATCTACAGCTACAAGTTGCCTAAACACCTAGTGATGTTTCTGGGAAAAAAAAAAAAAACACATTACAGGAGAACGAGTCAGCCTCAATCTGAGGCCCTTCTATGGCAGTAGATTTCCAAAAACATACTTTGCAAATCCAGGCAATATAATACAGAAATCTGTTCTCTGGTGCAGAAGGCATCAAATCATCATTTTGTGGTCCCACATTCTGTTCAACTGCACAAACTCCTTGCAGCTGTTTTGTTCAATATTTAGCAGAAGGCTATTTCTTTAGCCAGAACACCACAACAGCTACACGACTGGATCAACCAACTCAGCTGGATGAGATCTGAATCTTAAAACAATTAAGGCTGTAACCTATCTATCATTTTAGGAAATACATCCTCTTGTGATAATAAAATATGAATAATGGGAATTTAGAACTCCATGGTTCTAAATCCAAGGATACTTGAAAAATACACACATGATAATAACATGAGCCAGTGTTACTACACTGAAGAACAAACAAATGCTAGCTATCATAATAAAACTAGGAAGCTGTATATTTGTCAAACTAGAATGAGTGAAAATTAAAAGACCCCATTAAGGCAAAGAAGGGAAAAAATCCTATTTTTACAGTCAGAACATTGCTGTAGTGATTCCATTAAAAAAATGCTATGAAAATAAAGATCCAGTCACTGAAAATCATAGAACCTTTCTGTGTCCCATTATGGTAAGATTGCTAATGCTTTTTCAGGAGTTAATGATGAGCCACCAGGGAGGCTGTGAATTTACCAGCACACCAGCTTAAAGCCTGGAGAGCCAGGTTCTGGGCCCAGCTGAGGCTACTGTGGGAACCCAAATAATCTCTTCACCGTTTTTCCTTCCTCTAAGCTTTTGGGAGCTGTGATCACTTTGTGCAAAGTTGGAAAATGGCCTTTGATTATTCAAATGCTATAAAAATATTTTTAAAGTAAGAACTGTCATATTATTAAATACATTGTGTCTTGACTAGAGAAAAGCAACTGTATGTTTTGTACAAGTGATTTTATTAAAAACAAAGCACAAACAAGAACTGAATTCTAATTGCTTTGCTATAAAGTCCAATGACCTTATTCTCATTCTGAATTAGTTTTAGCAACAGGGAAAGACCACTTAGCATGGCCAGTCCTTTACTTGCCAATTCCTCCAATTCCAAGCTTTGAAGTATTCAACAAAAACTCTGACATCACAGTGTTATCTTCATGTCACTTTTTCAAACTTCCTAAAAACTGCCTTTTAAGTACCAGACCTTCTCCTCACACTGCTCAGTCTTCCACTAAAAACACATCTTCAAAACCTTTCTCTCAGACACTGCATCTTTGATTTAGATAGGAATGGACCGAGGCCTGGAATAAAGAGTAGAGAGCAAGCAGCACGCCAGAAAAACAAGGAGCCAAATCACTTTGTTCAGTGCACAACACAGGCAAAATAACCCAAAATAAATCCCAGCTTCTGAGGCGCACAGCTCATCCCAATACTTTTTTGCACTGCTGGAAAAAAGATTTTTTTTTGTCATCTGCCTGCGCTCCAGCCATGAAACTCCAGGTGCATCCCTCAGTGTAATAACCAGTGTTTTGGTTGCCCTAGGAGCACTCACGAAGCAGCACACTGAGTACCTCCTGTTTCACATTTTGCCTACGGCCATATTATTTCAGGTAGCAATCTTGCCAGATACAGATTCTGCACCACAAGAGAAAAAACCAAACTTTGGCCATTCCAGCAAAACAGCCTGTTATTCCCCAGCCTTCCCATGAGGAGCAGGGCACTCCTTGCCAGATTACCTTCTGCCTACCCAATCTGCCCCACAATGACAAGATGCTATGATCTGTATCATTTGAAGGTTTAATTAAGTACCTTTAAGCTCTAGAGACAGATACATTTTGTCAAAGTCAGTGAATTGTGACTGACTTTGAATGTGAATACAATGACTTCAAAAAAATGGAAAATGAGAAAAGAAAAACCTCTGTTAATAATATACTGTGGTCAAAGCCAAAGAAAAGAGTTCCAACAACCTAAGAAAGATCTTCACTAAAGATCAGACAACAATAACTCACTTATACTAAAAAAAAATGAAATGGATTAAAAGCCGTAAATTCTCTTTAGAAGAACATCTCTTGATATTTACTGGAGAGAGAGAAAAAACGCAGCTCTGACGATTTTCAGGCTGGACAAAGAACAGCAAAAATTTCATACCACAAATGAAAGAATCAACACAGACACACATTTAAGAAAATTAATTTCGCAAAATGAACAAGAAATTAAAATTGTATCACCCTTACTGAAGGAAGTCACAGACCCCAAAGGCTTCAAACAACAACAGAGTAAGGCATACATTCAACTTTACTCACATAGGCAAATATTTATTCTCCAGTTAAGTTTCTGGTTAAAATGCTGTAGTACGAACATTTGTCTATATTAAGTCAATGTTAGACTCCACACTGACACATAGTGAAATCACAATTTTTAGTAGAATCTAGAGATCCCAATCAAGATCCACTTCACTGTATCAGAACTACCTACATATCCAGAGAGATAATCCATCCCAAAGGTAAAAAAGGTGAGAGTTGAGGAAACAAAATGGATAACAGAGAATGAAGCATAATGAAAGACTGTAAGCAAATTTTTAAAATGCTGTTTTATCACAGGTTTGGATTAAACCAATCAACTACTACTTCCATAGCACATAGAAAAAGATAAAACTAGCGTCCAGCTTAACTAGAGATGATGGCAAGCATGTCGCAGACAGTAACACCAGCAAGACCTGAGTACAGAGCAGTTTCTTCTGGGCTATCTTCTACTGAATAGGCAAACTACAGCTGCATGGGTATTATCACCCTCAGTTATTCAAGATAGTTTGAACTGATTCATTTGACAAACAAAAAACACACTCTCTTGAATGTGGTTTTTTCGGGGGGCTTTTTTTTTACTGAAGACAAATTTCATAAAATTAAGTCTCCAGCACGCTTGGTACCTTCATCTGCTGGGTTACACTACTGTTGTCACAAAACTAAACTGGCAGACCTCATGGCTGGCAATAAAACAACGATAGCAAGAAATCCCAACACAGTTAATGTCCAAAATAGTACTAACCATGGAAATGTTAATAAAACGCCATAATGTAAAAACTAAATCAGAAAGATGAGACCAAAATATCTTCAGGCATCTTTTCTGATTAAAGGTAGTAACCAGTTTAATGATGAAAAGCTGTCCAAAACAACATTACAGAAAGTACACATTTCATCTCCACTGTGGATGTAAGCAATTTGAGAAATCAACGCAAGAGCAACTGCCTTGAGACTAAAAAAACTAGCCAATAAGACAAACTGTAAAATGCTACACTAAAAATACTTTTTAAAACTGCAGCAAAATAATCCAGTTGGGATGTTAAATGTTCAAAAATTCACTGTACCAACATGGATTGCTACTGTAAAACAAACTGCACTTTAAAGTGCAGCAGCAAAGATTTGCTGAAAGACTGGGTGAAGCATACTTCGTATGAGAAATTCCCCTGGTAAGTGCTGGGCGTAGCAGTGAGACTTGTGAGATGAAGACAAAATTTTCAAAGACATCAAATTTAATGGTTACATCACACCTCACCTGGAACCAAACTGGCAGTTTTACATAAATGCAGACGGCTGTGCTCCCACCTTAAACCTTTCTACTGGGTTTACAGTATGTTTCAACTGTTTAGAATTGCCACACTTCATACCTTTGTATCAGTGAGTACGTGCTCTCTCTCATATAAAACAAACAAAAAAAAATTCTTTAAATTGAAGCAAAATACTGATTTCCCTGGATGAGAAGGGTAAGAGAAAAAGAAGCAATGTTGGTTGACTGCATTTTTTAAGCACAGAAAGACTTCTAGAAATAGAGCACAGAGTTTATTGTCAAAATAGTTCTATGCCAGAAAGAGCAAATAAGATCTGAAGTTCAGGTAATTATTCCTGTAGTGCAGTAACTAATGCTGTGTCATCCTCACTTAAACTGTCAGGCTTAAGGTTCTGGACAAAATACATGTGTGCACCATGAAAATTAGATTTGTTCATTTATTTCAACTTTATTTTTCTCTAAATTGTTCCTCTCAGTTTAAAATCCTTTAACTACTGCAACCAGGCCCTGTCTTCATGTTTTCTCTGGGGCACATACAGATGCCAACTACTGCAGTCTCCTGAGTGGAGTTGGTTCTCAGAGCCAAATCCTTAGTGGACTTCAACAAATTCAACCTTAAAAAAAATGTCTGTACGACTGAGAAGCACAAGTAGTTTTTTTGTATGTGTTTTTTTCCTGCATAAATGGCTGTTAATGCAGAGAAAGACAAAACAGCAGCTTTTACACTAAGCATTTTGCAAATTAAACTGCAAATTAGATTGCTGCTAGTGTAATCACTAAAACAAAATACCCTTCTTTATATAAGTTTCAAATACATAATACTGTCTATTTAAGTCTCAAATGATTAACTGTGCCACAACTGGGAAAAGGCAGCTACAACACATTGCAGTTTGCCCAACTTAGGTACATCCTTGGTTGTTTTTCCTCAAGTATCAAGTAGTTTCTCATGTAAATATAATTGAGTATTGAACAGTTACCTGCTTTAGATAGTTTAAGTAAGAAAGTGTCATACCCTTCACATCTATTTTATGATTTAATCACGAATATGGCAAACATCCTACATGGCAATTAGAATATTTCAAAAATAGATACTATACCAAAAATTACCTCATATGTATTTTATTGTTTATAGTTTTTAACTTTTACAAATATTAGTACATAAATGTTGTTGACTGATACCTTACTGTTCTTAGAATTAAAAAAGTTGTTTTCTGACAGCTCTGACTTGCAGTGCCAACCTTAAAATACCGCTACTGAGATCTTAGTCCATTAGTCTTACTTTATCATTGGTCCAACAAATACGCTCACACCTTATATATGATTTGAGAAGGAAAACGGAAGCAACATTTGTGCCCCAATTACTGTTTTACTAAATTCCTCGTGACAGCTCCCAACTACTCTCAGCCCAGATCACATTCACAGTACAGTTTCACATTACAGTAGCCAAAATAAACTTGCTGCTCTCAAAATGGAAACCTGCTTCCTCTTCCCTGTTCTACACTACCAACTCTCCCTCCTGCAGCACTTTTCAAAATATTCTGATGCACACCCAACAAGGAGATAAACCAGTTCAGCTTCATAATGTACTAAACTGCATTTACTTCACTGTGCCAGGGCTATCTTTAGATCATTTTAGCAAATTAAGTCAGTTTCCTATGGGATCAGAAACTTACAGTTAGTGCAATGTAAGAGGCGGGGAAAACAAACCTCCACCTTCAGAAGAGAGCAATTACTGTGACTTACAACATCTCAGGAAAGTTTCAGCAAGAACATTCACAGACAATTACATATGTACTCTCTAAAAGCATCTGGGATGTAGCAAGCAATTGGACCACAAGAGGATCCTGGCAGAGCCATGTCCAAAAAGGCCTAGAATACCAGCCTATGTGTAAGTAACCTTCCATATTCAACCAGACATGAAGTAACACTTATGTGTAAATTCTGATGCTTAACTTCCCAAATTATTGTTCTTAAGTAACAATACTAAGTAAGATCAAATCTTAATGTACTGCTGCATATATGAATCCTGTAAGAGTCTATATTACCATAGTGGTGGTGCAAACCTTTTGAGACAGCCAAATCATTTTATTTTTTAAAAAGTGTTTCCAACCACAGGTCTGATGATCGTAATAAAAATAATAATAATAATAATAATGTCATGACAGTCATACCATTCCCTTGTTCTCTTATGAGATGTCAATCTAAATTTGGCTATACTTTCAAGAAACTAATCCTAAAACCAAGTTCAACACTTTGCCCATTACTAAAGTTTCCTCAAGCAGCTGCAACTCAGGGAATTCAAGTACTACATCTGTTACGGCTTCCCAGCAATTAAACATCTATTCCTGTTTGAGGCAGGCTACCTGCACTTTTGCTAAAGTAGATTAGGAACAGTTTAAAGTACACCAAAATAAACCACTTAAGCTAAAAGAAGCACTGTATTATCTGGACACAACTTGCAGGTTCTCTATTTAAGAATGCATCAGTCAATCCCTTCTTTTCCCCAACTTGGGGCAGCAATGCAGATCACACACAAGTAACAGCAGAGAAGTTCGTGCTCAGGCTGCCTTCCTCTACCCAAGAGGACAGGTACTCTCCCAGCGTGCCTGTGGACATAGCAGAGGGGGTTCAGGGCTAAACAAACACATTATCAGGAGTTCTCTCTCCGTCTCTGTGCATGGCTCCTGCAGAGAGCCCAGGGGCCTAGACACCAGCTCCACATCCCTGCTGGCTCCCTGCACAGCCATACCACACCCTAAGCAAGCTCCTTCCAGCAACATCTGCTTGAGATTTTTAACAGATTTGCTCATCAGTAAACGCAAGGGGGATGGCGTTTGCCAGAGTAGCAGCCACATATCCACTGATCACTTACACAGTACCTCAAATTGATGTGAAGATTAAAAAGGTATGATCTTGCTAGGTTTTTTCTTTCCACATAAATTGATCATCAGAGAGTGTAAACAATGCAGGCAATGCAAAGTACACTACTTAAATTTTCAGTTCAGGCACAGCCTAAACATCCAAATAACAGAGACAGGCACTGAATGTATTATTAAGGGGAAACAAAGTCACATAAGAACGACATCATCCTTGCTTTTCCCAAAGCTGACTCTACATACAGAGTCACTGAAGCTTCAAATTAACTTTTCTCAGGTGTGCTACTGGTTTCAAAGACGTTACTGTCAGAAAACTTACTACATGATACTTCTGAACACTCATCTTAAATTCAGAATACCCTTTACTTAACCAAATTCATTACATCTCATCTTCAGGAGGAGAGAAAAGACCACATTAACATTGTGTCAATGACCACTTCAAAAATTACATCTTACTCTATGCTAGGACTTAAATGGTTTAGCTGACAAGAATTTTCTTAGTACAAGGTAAAAACAAAGTCAAAGCTTTGAGATTAATCCTGTCCCTGAAGGTTAGTTCATGTATGGAAAACCATTTATGTAAGGTGAAAGACTCCTCTTCTCCTTCCAGAGAGCAGCAAGTTAAACTGCTCCTGTGAGGTTTCATAACAGCCAAGAAAAGGCTATTTGTCATGGTTACACCCACTTCCTAACCCAACATAAAATTAAGAAATATACTGCGAAGAATTTACTAAGATTAACTTATCTATGAAACTGTGTCAAACTTCCTTCACAAAGCACAAAGTCTCCAACCCTGAAAGAGGTGGATAAGCAACAAAATACACCTAACACCCAGTGCAATAGAAGCTGGACACATCTTTTTCAAATATTAAAACCATTAATTATTTACATCCCAAATACTCTATGGAGTTGTTTCTCAAACTGCAGGCCATACCGAATTTTTCTCCCACTAAACTCCTCATATTTAATTTGCAGAAAACAAATTGCTTGGGGGAAAAATTCCAGTTAACTATCTTCCTAAATAAACTTACCATAAAAACCTTAATTACCTCAGTTCATCCTAAACAAAGTTTAGCCTAGTATCCATCACAAAAGATGAATCCTAATACAACTACAAAATTAAGTATAACCTTGTCCTCTGTGAACTCTCTTCAGTGTCACCAGCTCCCAGACATCTGAGTGAAGAAGTCAACACTGTTTCAGCTTATTTGAGAGAGGACTTAAAACTGCCATCAAGGTACAATATTAACCTACATTTTCAAAAACACTAGTTAAGAAGTATTTTCAGATGATGAGTAGATGTGCTCAGGAGTCCTCTGATTCTCTGTGGTTCTACAGTTACTTTTTCTTCTTCTCTTTGACATGTTCTACCATTCTCACAGTTGCTGCATGAGTGAGTGGGATAACAAATTACACAGAAAACCTAATAAGAACTGTAGAACAGAATGACAGAAAATGCACCAAACCAAACTGGAAAAAACTACTTCCTCACATTTTGCTGACTACTTAAGAGCAGAGCAATACTTCAGGCGAAGGATGGTTTCCAAAAACACTTCACTGCCTTAACACATCCACACTGATTATTAAGCATATTGTATCAAATATTTGGATTACAAAAATTCAGCAGTGTCCTGTATCCTGAACACACAGGGATTGCACCGATAAATGCCTTGTGTTGTAAGTGATTATTCCTTAGACACAGAACACAAATCCATTACTGGAAGCATACAATGGAGAATTATGATCCCAAAATCTGATTCTGAGAAACGACTATCATTCAGAATATAGACAGAACAAAACCCTGACTGACCACTGGCTGCAGCACAGACTCAAAAAAGCCTATAAAGTGAGAGAGGAAAGAAACATCACAGAGACATGAGACATTTCAAGATCCTAACTTCTATGAGTATGTGTATGAGAACTTATTAAGCTATCTAGATCCTGTTTTACATTGACAGAATAGTAATAAGCAGCAATGCTGCTGATAAAATTGAATTGGCATTTCCAGCACGTGTGTGCCTCAACCCTATTTATGAATCATTCTGATTTCACTGCATTACAAGTTCTGATACACAGCTACTGCACTTTTAGTAAAATTATATTTATGAAGTCGAAATTTCTGACTTGCAGCTCAGATCAAGGAGTCACTTGATTTTTCAGAATAGTCACTACTTAACAGCACTTCTGCAGCTTTCTCCATATATTAATTACTGCACATTCTGAAGCTTCCTGTATCAAACAGTAGTTGTAAGAGGTGCTGCTGTGGTAAGAACGGGAAAAAATTAAAAAACAAAAAAACGAGAAAGCATTATGAAGACTGAAGTGGACTTGTAATTTATATCAATATGTTAACAGATCAGGTAACATTAAAGAAAAAACAGATGAGCTCTCTCACTTGGAGCAAAGTGTGATAATTACATGCTAAATGTTTTCTAAGGGCCTATCAACATAAAAAGAAAAAAAAAAAAAAAAACCACTGGGGTCCTTTCAAGTTCAAAGCCCTAGATCTTACTCCAAATCAAAACAGCGCAAGCAATAAGTGGAAGAACTCCTAGTACAGCATCATCTCTCAGTTTTTCACTCTAAAGGAAGATGGTCTACGCCAAATTTGAATGTAGTACTTATGGAGAAAGCAAATCAACCCTGTAGGAATGGCCAGGCCTCCTAGGAAGCAGGATTCTGTAAAATGTATTATCAAGGGAAAAAAATACACTCCACACTAATACACTTCAGGTTTTGCACCCGTAATATCTTTTATTTTCCCTCTGTAAGGATATGGATTATGCAGTTAGGCAGAAATTCTGTCTTTAAAACTACCTATTTTCCTCATCATACACTTTCAAAGCTCTCCTGTTTTAAGAAGCATCTCAGCAAAGACTGGCCTAGGAAAAGCAACCTAACTACAAACAACAGTGAAGTGAGCTGGACCCTGACCTACTCCGAAACCTGGTAGTATCAAAACCAAGGATTATAACCAAGACCTCGTGCTTTTTAAGACTTACAAATATTTAAATACTGTTTAGAATCATTAAATAACATTTATCTTTAGTGTAAAAAGACTTCAGGTTTCTATCCAATGATGATTAGAGATCACAATTTATTCACGCATAAATTTGTGAGAAATTAAAGATGACGTTACAGGTTTTTAAGAATTCCTACGTAAAAGAGCAGAAGTAAAATTTGCAAGCTACTACACATACCATTAGCAATTGCTACAGAAGAAATATTTGACAGCCACACAGAGCTGTCAAATACACATCAAGCAGTGAAGAAAATTTGGTTCGCGGATTCATTTTCTCCCAAGCAATCCAGTTTCTCCCCAGCCTGCAATTTCTCTCCCCCAATCCTACATAAAGTTAGCTGCATGGTTTCCAGGCTGGCAGCTGTCATCCCCATCTCAGCCAAGTCGCACACCATCAGTGATTTGGAGATCGGGCCTCCTATTGTATCTAACACCCGGTGCGTGAGCAGGGGAAGGCAGCGCGCACACCGGCGCTGCGTGTGACAGCGCTGCCGCCTTTATCCCCGCTCCCGTCATTCTCTCACACACCGCGATCCCCCACCCGCATTGTCTGCCTCGCTCCATCCCTGATTAATATGGACACGTTCTCGCTCTTCCGCCAGGGATCCCGGGGAACCCACTTCCTCGGCCAGGGATCCCCGGGAACCCCCTTCCTCGGCCGGACGCCGGGATTTCCCCGGCCGGCCGGAGCCCTCGCCGGGCCCGCGGCGAAGGTCGCGGCCCCCCATCCTCGCTCGGGGCGAAGTTGGCGGCGGCGGCCGCCGGGAAAGGCCTCTCGGAGCGGGACGCCTCGGGACCCGGCGGAACCGCG